>JACVVK020000409.1:10000-202500 GCA_018292915.2 Batillaria attramentaria | reverse complement strand
TAAATTTCAACTTATTCCTAGTCCTACATCGTGGGAAACAAATTACCCATGGTTTTTATATAGGCAATTCACAACTTATTCTTATTTATTGTTTAATTACTCTGCTAATTACGAGTTAAACAACACAATTTTTGGCATGAACATAGTCAAACCATTTATTGACAAAGTCATGAAATTTCAAAGGTGTGACTTAAATATTGACCGAGATACGTTCATTTTTAGCAATGTGTGTGCAACTTTTTACCCACGACGTAGCCGGAAGGTTAAAAAGCTAGATTATGAAGAACGACTGCGGCGGCTGAGGATCCCCAGTATAAGCTAGGAGGAGACCTAACAGAAATCTACAAAATCATGCACAGCTTTTACAAATGTAGGATGCCTCACGAGCTCAACATACACGGACCTGCTAAGAGTCACATATTCAAACTGAAGACAAAACTTTTGCAGAACATCGCTCCGTCTCGCTTTCCTCGTGAATCGGTTAGTAGACGCATGGAATGCTTTAAGCTCGGCAACAGTCAACACACACTGAGGTACAGAGGAACTTCAAGAGTACATGTATGTATGCAAAATAACTATACACCGGCCGTGACATATGTGTTCCAAATGTTTGAAAAGACGCACTTTCTGCGCGTCTTTGACTGATGACATAACTTCAGTGTGTTTTTGTGAACTCTGTTTCCTTACTATTTTTGAACATAAAGCACTCATAGTTAACTCACTGAAAGGTTGCACTGGCAAGTGGTGTAAACTGGTATGCAGAGCATGCACTTGAATGGTCTCTCGCCTGTGTGTGTGTGCATATGTGGTTGTTCAGGTCCCTTGCAGTCATGAAGGCATGATTGCAGTGTGAACAGCCAAAGTGTTTCTCCCTGCTCCCATGCACGCCACGTATGTGTTTCGCCAAACAACCTTTAGTGTTGAAGCCTTTCCCGCAGCGCCCACATCGAACGTCTCGGGCGTTCACGTCTGACTTCAGATGACTGTCAAGAAAGTCCGCTCTGTGATATGATTCTCTGCACAACTGACACAAGTATGAAAACGATGATGATGATGATGATAATGCAGTTCTGTGGACACGCATATTGTGAGCCCTCAAATTTGTTCTTGCTGCAAATACTTTATCACACAGTTGACACCTGAATGGCTTTTCTCCACCATGTGCTTTCTCCTGACTGTGTTTACATTTCTTGTGAGCTTTAAGTTCCATATTGGCGCAGTATGCCTTGCCACACACATCACAAACATATGGTCGTTCTCCTGTGTGTCTCCGAATATGAACTGTTAAATTTTTCCTGCAGGACAAAACTGCGCTACATATTGGACACTTATGTACTGGCCACTTCACCCTGTGGGATACTTCATGGGATTTCAGGGAAGGAAGACACTTGTATCTTTTCCAGCAAGTCTGACACTGGTATTTGCTCTCTGTTGAATGTGGATCAATTAAGGTGTTGCTTGAAACACCCTTTGGTTAAAATTGAAAGCTGCAGGGCAGAGAAGACACCGATGTGGCCTGCAGGTAGAATGCACCACTTGATGGCTTTCCATCGCTTCAGCGCATCACTCCGGTAACCATCTGTGCTCTTTTTCTTTTTTTTTTAACTGCTTTCTTTCCGGGAAAAACTTCCGGGTCCCTACTAATTACCGAGAACAACCGAAAACGACCGAAAACAACTCTTAATACGGGTAGAACGCAGTTAAAACATAGAAATAACAAGACACAAACATGATTAAAGGTGAAAAAAGAGGCCTTAAACTAGTTAAAAAGGAAAAAAAAAAAAAAAAGTACTTATTCACTCCAAGAGAACAGGACGAAATGAACGTGTCTCCCAAGGGAAGCGACTCTGGTCCGGACTGGTTATTTTCTGCAATGTCACCTTTTTTTCTTTTTAGCTTTTTTAGGCCTCTTTTTTCATGTTTGTGTGTTGTTATTTTTATGTTTTAACCGAGTTCTATCCGTATTAAGAGTTGTTTTCGGTCGTTTCGGTTGTTTTCGGTAATTAGTAGGACCGAAAACTTCCCCCTAAGTGGTGCTGAGGGTGGTCTCCACCCTCGTCGTCTCTGGCCAACGCAAAAGGAGCAAAGCTGTGCGAAGCGCGTAGTTTCGTTCTAAAACTCATATCCCGAGGTTGTCTGTGTGTGTGTGTGTGTGTGTGTGTGTGTGTGTGTGTGTGTGTGTGTGTGTGTGTGTGTGCGTGCGCGCGGGGGGCGGGGGATGGGGATGTTACAGTCAATTAATACGAAACTAAGATCAGGTTTTGCCTGTACACTTCTCGCCCCGATGGCTCAAAGGTATTGTAAGGCATGACTATGACAAAGCTGACATAGCCCCCCGATAGCGTGTATGGTCTTTGATAACTCCGCCCGTGTCTTTCTCTGTCTCATTGTTTTTCGTGCTCTCTTCTCCCCCCCCCCCTCCATCCCTTCTAAAAATCTCATTGCAGTTGTGATTGTGGTGTGGGACCATCACTACAGCGCACACATACACACTCTCTGCTAATTTAGAGAGAAGTGAAACTGAAATGAGTACTTTATTTGGCCATGAGCTTACAGTCTCTATGTTCATAATGAGTTCTGAGGGGCAAAACCACCGCTTACAAAGTTCTAATAATAAGTACTACTACTAATAATAAATATATTTATATAGTGCTTACACTCAGCGAGTTTGGGCTTAGCTGGCTCTCCCCTGTAATTAAGGCCGGGCTTAAGAGCTAGCAAATACTCAGTAAATTTTTCATGACATATGATTCAGGTGGATCTTCTTGTGAAACTTTGAGTGTCTGGTTGCCCACAACATTCAACATCTACACTGAACAGCATACATGTGGCAAAAGTTTTGTGTTTCTGTTTTCTGTGGGTTGGGTTTTTTTTTTTTTTGGTACAGTGGCAGTACAACAGTCACAAGACATACCAACTGATATACACTTCAGAGGAAGACTATCTAAAAAAGTAAATTTGTAACGCTCAAGTTTGTATATGAGTGCAACACATGCAAGACTGCGTACACCCCTACCAATACTAGCTGCTAGCATACTCACATCCACACACACAAGGAAAAAGAAAGGAAGAGGAGGAAAAAAAAAAAAAAAACAAGCCTAAGGAAAAAAAACCAAAAAGGCAGACAAACAGACAAACAAAAGCAACAACAACAGCAACAACCAAAAGGGGGGGGGGGGCGGCTTGGGGCATTGGAGGAGGGGGGTGGGGGGTGTTGGCAGAGAGGGCACTAGAGCCAATAAGAATTTCACTGTGATAAGGAAGTGCAAACATTAGGTGCACTCTGTTCTAAGAAAAGAGTCGCAAGTATGGGGTCCACAGTGTACAGAATAAGTCTAGATTGCCATTGGTCATGTGGGCATACTTTTCAGTAGTATAACGCTGCTTTGCAACCATGGTAAAAGTTACTAAATATGGTAAGGTGTCTCCTAAACGACATTTGTACACGTAGAATTTGGCTAAGAGAATCATTAGGTCCAGGGGTTTGTCTGTGCGCACCAAGTGCTTTGTGCCAAACAACACTAAAGATTCTGACAGGTGGCAAAAGTTTTCAATAACTGCACACGTGTGGCTTGAAAACATGTAATACAAAGCACAGACTGACAGAACTAAACCCAAAGCACCAAGAACTTGACAAGTCTAATGTTTACGCATATGATTTTTTAGACCACTGTGCCAAGAGAATGCTTGGCTGCATAATTTGCATTGATATGGCTTTTCCCCAGTATGTTTACGTGTGTGAGAAGTCAGATTCTTCTGATTCACAAAGGCAGCTCCACAAACCTCACACGTGTGCTGCTTCTTTCCTTCATGCAGCCTGCGATGACCAGAGAGGGAATTGTGATAAGAAAATGTTTTAGAGCAGTGCTCACACTGGTAGGGTCTCTCACCAGTATGTTTCCGTGAATGCTTCTTTAGCATGGATTTCGTAACAAATGCCATGTCACAGTCTGGGCATTTAAATGATTTGGCTTCCTGAGAATGAACATACCTTGTGTGTGAGTACAGATCACCCTTAGTCTTGAAGTCTTTATCACATATATGGCATTTAAAATCTCTAGTGTCAACATGGCGACTGAGATGACTAGCCAGATGTTCTGCGGTTCGAAACCAAGCCCCACACAGATGACAGAGGGAGGTGTAGGTTTTATCCTTAGTATGTTTGAACATGTGACAGTTGAGGCTGTTCTTCCATTTGAACTTCTCATCGCACTGCTGACATTGGTAGGGTTTTTCCCCTGTGTGAGTACGTCTGTGCACCCGCAATGTGCTGTACAGCGTGAATGCAGAGCCACAAACACTACACATGTATGGTCTCTCACCTGTATGGGTTCTTATATGGTTGATGAGACGGACATGCGAGGCGAAAGCCAAACTGCAATTTTGGCATTTATATGGTTTCTCTCCTGTTCTCCTGTGTACTTTCTCCAGGTGTTTTTGCAAAGACTGCGGTTTGCTGAATACTTTTTGGCACTCTTCACACATAATCTCTCCTTTCACTTTGTGTTTTTTTGTATGTTTCTTAAATTCATCCTCACAATCAAATGTTTGATTACAAACTGAGCATGAGAATTTGACTACAAGTCCCTTCTTGTTGGTATGGGCCCCAAGTCTTGTCAGCATTTCCGAGGGTGCAGGCGATTTGCTATGCAAGTGTCCATGTACATGTACCTGGTCCTTATGCTTCTTCATGTGTCTCCTGACCCCACCAGCCCATTTGAAATGCTGTCCACAAATCTGACACTCGTGATGTTTGTCTCCTTCATGGATGTCCATGTGTACCTTTAGATTACCACTCCATTTGAAACTGGCTTCGCAGATGTGACATTTATATGGTCTCTCTTTTGTATGCACATTTTGGTGTTGTTTAAGTCCATGAGCATTCCTGAAAGCTTTCTGGCAAATGGTGCATGTGAACGTTTTTGTCTGAGGTCCGACTTCCACAGATCCTTCTCCACAGCTGCCTAGTTTTATTGAGCTATTAACAGCCTGTGCGTCTACACTTGTGCTCACAAAAATGTTTCCCGGAAAATTTTCTGTCTTGGTTGAGTTGCTGGGCAATTCAAATGCTCCCGATTCCTCTCTTTCCCGAAGAAGGTGGTGGTTGTCATTCATGCTATGCTCACCTTCGTCATTCACAAAATCTCCTGCAATTGGTAAGCTTTGAAATGAACAGTCAGGCTTGTATCCATGATACTGATCACTGTTATGTGATCCTGCATCTTCAGTAAAACAGCCTCCTGCCTCATCTAGCTGGTTATTATCTGCGACTGTGTGCTTTTGTGAGATGCTTGTATCCATGTCACACACCATGGCTTGTTCTCCACACAGCAACTGGCCACCTTGTGAAGGCTGCCGACATTTAGTACATACAAGGGTGAGGGGCGCGTGACAGTGGACACAGCGTGCATATGACTGGGCTCCAACCTGTGCACCTTCATATCTGCAACACAAAGTAAAAGCAACTCACTGCTGTATATGTTTAGTTTCTTTCTTTCTCCCACTCCCCTGCCCTCCCCCCCCCCCACCCCCCCTGACGCCCCGCCCTTCTACGTGTGCGTGTGTGTGTGTGCAAAGTCGCATACATGTATGTCTTGAGTATTTCCCCATAGCTTCCTAGGGAGACTGAAATAATGCTAACAGAATTTTTTTTAATGACTCACTGTTTAACAAAGTAGCAGGCAATGTCCGTGTCTGTCTTCAGACCTTCTGCAGTTCCAACCCTGCACCAGCGATCATAAACATCTTTCTCAATACTGAGAGTGCACAGTTTCGACTTCTGGCGTCTGCTTCCTCTCCGAAATGGTGGCCCAGTTGCATGGTTTTCTGCCGACTCCCCTTTGCCACTGGCTCCAGTAATGGTGTCTTCGCCAGTCTGCGGTCCAGTTTCCATACCTTCTGAATGGATCGTTCCTGTATCTCAGCGAGCGAAGCAGCCACAGGAAAACATCACTGGTCGCACTGGCCTCGTTCGGCCATCTTGAATGCCACAGTGAAGAGCTACCCTTGGTAGTTTCGATTCATGGAACTCTGCGTGTGAGGTTCCAGTCCATTCGGTTTACTGGCAGTCAAGTCCAGGTCCAGTGACACTTGTTCCATCACGATGAAAAGACGTCGTTTAGAATGGCAAAAATACAGAGTGTTTGTTTGATAAGCATCGACTGATACGAAAGTATCCAAGGTCAAGTTTTGTCTGCTTACTTCTCGCCCCGGTGGCTCATAGGTAAAGAAAAGGATGACTGATGTGTGGGTGGGTTGTTTGGGGGTTCAACCTCCCTTTCCACCGTATACACGTGATATCAAAGACTGGGAAACGAGAGAAAGGCCGGACATTGACCATGCATGTACCAGTGCAAGTATCACACTGGCATGACAAGTATGCTTTGCCTTCTGCTGCATCTCTTACTTTGTTTTTGACCCAGTCTCTCATGGCAGGTGTATTATGTGTCAAATGGTCACGAGAAGTGCACTCTCACACAGCAAACACACACACACACACACACACAGAGCCTTTTTGATTTTTTAAAAATCAGCATATTATACATGTCATTTGCGATTAGGTATGCTGCCTATATTTCACTAGATGGCCGTAAACATTCCAGCACTTGCGATGATATGAATTTGACTAAAAACGGACAGAAACATGAAACACACACACACACACACACACACACAAATTCACATGGTTTATTTGACTGTTACTTTACTTATCATAAGTCAGTGATAAATTCATGCAATCACACTGTTCTTTTACAGTCGTATTACAATTAACTAGAAGTGAAGATTAATGTTAACAAATAAGCTGACCTGAACAGGCCCTGCTTCCATTATAGAGACACAGAAAAAGAAGAAAGTTGAAAATTTACAAAAATTATCATGGACCTGTGTAAAAGTATGGGTGAGTGCACACTCATGATAGATATATATATATATATAACAAGGAAAAAATCAGGTGGGATTTCATATAATAAATCACAGGTGCGCAGACACTCATGGCATACTGTCAGTTAATTCTTTCATAAAAAACGTTCACCACCCACCCGTGAGTGACCTTTGACAAAGGTCAAGATATATATATATATATACACATATATACACACATGTACAATTGCATCGCTCCGTCTGCGGCAAATGCTGATCTAAAGCACAAACTGACAACATTAGACCAATAGCACCGAGAGTCTGACAAGCTGTCATGTCTCATGTTTCCGCATATGATTTTTCAGACCACTGTGCCAAGAGAATGCTTCACCACACAATTTGCATTGATAAGGCTTTTCCCCAGTATGTTTCCGCATGTGTAAAGTCAAGCCCCATTGCATCACAAAGGCAGCACCACAAATCTCACAAGTGTGCTGCTTCTTTCCTTCATGCAGTCTTCGATGTGCTGAGAGAGAGCTCAGATAAGAAAATGCTTTAGAGCAATGCTCACATTGATAGGGTCTCTCACCAGTATGTTTGCGTGAATGTTTCTTTAACATGGATTTTGTAACAAATGCCAGTTCACAGTCTGGGCATTTAAATGATTTGGCTTTCTGAGGATGAATGTACATAGTGTGCGAGTACAGATCACTCTTGGTCTTGAAGCCTTTGTCACACATATGGCATTTAAAATCTCTTGTGTTTGCATGGCGACGGAGATGGTCAGCCAGATGATCTGGGGTTCGAAACCAAGCCCCACAAAGATGACAGAGAGAAGCGTATGTTTTAGTATGTTTGAACATGTGGTAGTCAAGACTTTTCTTCCATCTGAACTTCTCATCACACTGCTGACACTGGTAGGGTGTTTCACCAGTGTGAGTGCGTCTATGGACAGACAAAGTGCTGTACAGAGAGAACGCAGTGCCACAAAAATCACAGATGTATGGTTTTTCACCTGTGTGGGTTCTTAAATGGTTGGTGAGGCGAGCACGTGAGGCAAATGTTGCGCAGCAGTCTGAACATTTATATGGTTTCTCTCCTTTTTTGTGTACTTTCTCCATGTGCTTTTGTAATGACTGTGGTTTGTTGAACAGTTTCTGGCACTCTCCACACTTAATTTCCTCTTTTACTTCATGGGTTTTCTTGTGCATAGTGAATTTATCCTCACAATCAAAGGTTTGACTACACTCTGAGCACGAGAATTTGGCTTCAAGATTCCAGCCGCTATGGACCCTAACTCCTGTCAGCTGTTCAGACGGTACAGGTGATTTTCTGTGGGGGTTTTCATGTAAATGTACCTGGTCCCTATGTTTATGCTTCGTCATGTGTCTTTTGACACCACCAACCGTTTTGAAACACTGTCCACAAATCCGACACTCGTGATGTTTGTCCTGTGTGTGTATATCCATGTGTGTCTTTAGGTTACCACTCCATTTGAAAGTCGCTTTGCACATGTGACATGTATATGGTCTCGCTTTAGCATGCAATTTCTCATGATGTGTCAGTCCACCAGCGGTCCTGAAAGTTTTCTGGCAATGGGTGCACATGAACACTTTTGTATGGTGCCTCTCTTTGTCAGTCTGGGGACAGACTTCAGCACTTCCCTCTCCATGACTATATATATCAATCAAGCTATGAATAGTATTATCTGCACAGTTAACAGCCTCTGTGTCAACAGAGGTGCTCACAAGAATGCCGCCCTGAGGATTTTCTTTCACGGCCGAGATGTTGAGTGATTCACACACACCTGATTCTTCTCTGCTGCAATGAAAATTACCTTTATCATCATCATTCATGTCATGCTCACTGTCATCATTCACGGAACCACTAGCCTTTGGCAAGTTTTGAGGCGAGTGGTTACTGTTCATGTAAGGCTTGATTTCATCGAACCCATCACAGTTATGTGATCCTGCGTCAATAGAAAAACAGCCTTCTGTCTCATCTTGCTGGTTGACATCTGCGACTGTGTGCTTTTGTGAGATGCTTGTATCCATGCCACACACCATGGCTGATTCTCCACGCAGCACTTGGCCACCTTGTGAAGGCTGCTGACATTTGGTACACACAAGTGTGAGGGGCGCGTAACAGTGGACACAACGTGCATATGACTGGGCTCCAACCTGTGTACCCTCATATCTGAAACACCAAGTAAAAACTAAAAGCAAGACACTCACTACTCTAGCAAATTTGTATGAATTAAAAAGAGAGAAGGCTCAGAAACAGAACAGTGAAATTCAGCTTATGCTATTTCAGCCACTGTCTGTGTGTGTGTGTGTGTGTGTGTGTGTGTGTGTGTGTGTGTGTGTGTGTGTGTGTGTCACTGTGTGCGTGTGTGCAAAGTTTTGAAAATTGGCCAGAGAATCAACAAAAAACCCCAATGAAACTGGATCACTGATTCTTTGGGGAAGGCTAAGCATCACACATATTTCACCACTCCCACCCTCCATAGTCCTTACCCTTCACAAAAAGAATAATGAGTAATATTACATTCTATCTAAGTGCAAGGAGGTTTGCACAATACAAAACTGACTGCCATGCGAAGTTGCCTCATTTGCCGGGAGCCTAGAATAAATAACTGATAAACACGACCCAACTCACTGTTTGACAAAGTAGCATGCAATGTCCGTGTCTGTCTTCAGACCTTCTGCAGCTCCAACCCTGCACCAGCGATCGTACACTTCCTTCTCAATACTGAGACTGCACAGTTTCGACTTCTGGCGTCTGCTGCTTCTTCTCAATGGTGCGCCAGTTGCATGGTCTTCAGAGAACTCCACTTTGCTACTGGCGCCAGTGGTGTCTTCAACAGTCTGCAGTCCAGTTCCCATCTCCTGAGTAGATGGGCCACGTAGCTCAGCGAGAGACGGCGCAGCCACAGGACAATATAAAGCACCCGCATCGTCCTCCATTTGCATCATAAATTGCTAAAGAGTTACACTCAGGCGCAGATATACCTGACCTGACATGCTTTGACTTTGGGTAGCGATTGAAGAGGTGCGGGCTGCAGCGACTAAAGTAGAACCTCTGTATGTTTGATTTTGCTATAATGCAAAAACACAAACGGAACGCCTTATTCGGCCATATTGGTTGCCACTGTGAAGAGCTACCATTTGTAGTTTCGTATTCGTAAGGTGCTTGTCGCGGTCAACTCGACCCATTGCTAACTCGACCTACTACAGTCCGAGCAACTCGACCCACTCTAGCGCAGGCCGATCGTTAGGTTTAGACTGATTACAGTTACATGTGTACCTCAGTTGCTCATCAGTTATCAGGTATGAAACTCAGACCGTGCCTGCCCAGGAGGTTTTCGGCGTGACTGTGACTCAGTTTACCATGCACTTAAAACTCTGCCATCCCCTCAACTCGGTGATCATCAGTGATCGCCGGACCGGCCGGATCTCCTGAAACTGACAAAAACAAAACAAAACAAAACACCAACCTCCCCCCCACCCCCCACCCCCCAAAAAAATGGGGGGGGGGGGCAGCACTGCTCAGCCGGTCGTACACTATGGCAGACGTGTATGCCGCAAAACCTCTGCAATATTTTTTTCAATTTTCTCGTGAATTATCAAGTTCCAACATGAATTCGAGTGTCAAGGACTAAAGAATTCTTCGCCCTCTGCCCGTCAGCGAACGGATTTTGACTCGTAAAATGTATGTTTGATACTAGTGAAGGCCGGTGGAAACTTGAAATCTGATCGCCATGTGGGAGCCGCTTGTTCAGCCTGCGGTGTGTACGCCACGAGTCATTGAGCTGTCCGTCGCAGCCAAGCGTAAAAACGTTGATACTGCAGACTCGAGCCAGGATTAGTTCACTGGCATCCAGCTTTGAACTTTCACGTGAGAACTGAAAAGGCGGCAGCGTTGCTGAAGAAAGCTCGAAGGAAGGTGCAGAAAACTGACTCGAGGTGAGATTAACCCGTCAATGTCTATCAAGTCACACTTCACAGCTGTAAGCAAACTATGATACGATCAGCTGACCGCTATGGCAACCGGTGATCCTGGCCACTGCCATCAATGGACACGACATGTCACACTGCTTCCACGGACAGTCATCTCTCTGGTGGACATCATGAATCAACTATGTTCCATTGAAAATCAGCTCACGGGTGTGACTGGAATAGAAGAACTGCGTGGGGAGGTTTTCGATCTACGCCAAGAGAATGAAAACCTGAAATCGGACCTTAACGAGTGTGTGCAACGACAGGAGAAGCTAGAGGAAATGGCAAAAGAGGCTAAGTTTCTGGCAGAAGTGGCGGGGAGGAGGGCTTATGATGTACAACAGCATGGTCGCAGGAACAATGTACGGGTATTGGGCCTCAGGCATCATAGTCACCTCTAAAAATACTTCAATCTAGAAACAATTTCTACCATGAACAAATCATTCAAAGGCACGCCCCTGACAGGGGGTTAAAAAAAATTGGATGTCTCCTTTCCGCTCAGGCCCCACTGGAGTAATGCACGTCTACTTTCTGTCAGTTTAGTCCAGAGAGGCAGTTGGCACAAATCCGCTTACCTCACTTGTGTCCCATCTCTCTGCAACAAGTCCCAGCTTCACTGGCAGCTGACCTCTTTTTGTGACCGCCTGGCATGCACCTTGACCTACATAACACAAAAATTACGAAAATCAGGCTTTTTCATGACAGCAAAAATCACTACAGACTAGCATACTCGCCAAACAGGGTACCCCAAATAAACACCAAACAGGACCCCACGGTCAATTTGTGCCCTGACGTCTGCGCTGCCCACAAGATGGTGATTTTGGGAAAACTGATCGGGCCAGCCCCACAGCGGCTCGCTTCAGCTGTGACGTCCCCATCAGCTAGTCTCCGTCACAGTCTGGAAAACTGGCGAAAAAGAGTCATTTATCTCTCGGTGTCTGTTCCCATTTATTTGGCAGTATAGGTGGCTAAGCTGAAGATGGACACTATATATATATATGCGAACTAGGCTCAAGTTTCAAGGGGACTACTTTGCGGTCGAAGTAGATGTGATCAATTGTTGACATAGTGCTTCGGTTCCAGCTCGCTTGTGGAAAGTTTTTGGCTGCTTACGAGTCAAATACGCAGCGCACGGATATTTGCGGATCGACCTAGTTAAGTTGTGCGTAGTAATCACCAACAGCGGCAGAGATGAGACAAGAGTCGAAATCGGCGCGTGCAGTTTGCGGACCACCTACCCTATCCCTACCCCGCCCAATAACAACCTACAAAAAATGCGGAAAAAAGGAGAAGATAAACAAAGAAAAGCAGGAAAAAAGTAAATAAAAAAAAAAAAAAAACCTTCTCTGTCCAGACTCGTTTCATACGGTCTGAAATACCCTTCCATTGCACATGTTTTTCTTTGAATCCTACAAATGTGATTAGCGCCTATATCAATGCATTTACTGTAACAGTCATTGTAATTGACCTTTTTCTTGTTTGCTGAAGGGGCCGGGGTGGCCGAATGGTAGAGCGTTGGACTTCATGAGCGTTGGACTGGTCATGAATCAGGGTCTGATTCATGTGGCGGGCCTACCGTGGTAGGCCCGACCTACGAAAGTAGGTCAGGGCCTACCAATTTAGTCGGCATTCATGGAGCCGACCTTGAAGCTAGGCCAGGCCTAAAGGCGGGACTAAATGGATGAAATTTAGACCCGCGATTTCGCTGGCCTAAAGGCTGTAGACCGTCCCTACTTCAAAGAAAAATGGCGACCTACATGTTTTTTTCAACGCCGACGAAGACAGGCAATGCGCTTAAATCGGATTTTTCGCGATCGAACTCTTCCCCTGGAGGAGTTTTCTGACACCAAGGTATTCAAAAAGTTCTGGTTTCGTCGTCAAGAAATCTTAGATTTAGTCGACAGTGTCAGCGATGATTTAGAATATGTGCTTCCAAGAAAGGGGTCACTAACACCTGTGTTACAAATCTTGCTGGCATTGCGATATTACGCAACAGGCACTTTTCAAGATGCTGTGGCCGACCTTATCGGAGTGTCACAACCTACAGTGTGTCGTGCTGTTACCCGGGTAACTGATGCGCTTCTCCGACAAGCGAACCAGTGGATCAAGATGCCAACTCGCCGAGAGGCTCAGCAAAACAAGGAGAAATTTTTTGCCATGAAAAGGTTTCCCAATGTTATTGGCTGTATTGACGGTACCCATGTGCGCATCCGGAGGCCCTACGAACAGGAGCATGAGTTTGTCAATCGCAAAGGATTTCATTCCATAAATATTCAGGTAAGAAAAAAAATCACCTCAGATCAAATTTACAGTAACACTGACGCGAGTCTGTGTGTGCCAGCTGTGTATGTTTGTTTTACACAGCATCATCTTGTTTTGTAACATTTATGCAACCAGCTGAATTTTATTATTTTTAATTATTAGGCTAAAGTGTATTTATTGGTAAAATAAAATTAAAAGAGAAAGAACAGAGGATGCTTTATGGGAAACAAGAGTTGGGTTTATCATAGAAAGAAGAAGATACAGGAAAGAGGGCCAAATGGGAGAGGGGGGGGGCTGAAGATGAGAGAGAGGGGGCGGGGGCTGAAGATGAGAGAGAGAGGGGTGGGGGGCTGAAGATGAGAGAGAGAGGGGGGGGTGCTGAAGATGAGAGAGAGGGGGGGGGGGCTGAAGATGAGAGAGGGGGGGCTAAAGATGAGAGGGGGGCTGAAGATGAGAGAGGGGGGGGGGGCTGAAGATGAGAGGGGGGGGGGGGGGGCGGGTATCAGAGGAAAAGAGAAAAGAAGAAAGAAAAGAAAAGAGAAAGCAAGAGAAAAAGTAAAAGAAAACTATGAAAAAAAGAAAAGAAAATGGACTTACATGAACAATAAAAGAAAAAGTGAAAAGTTATTTGAAATCAAATAAACTTATAAGAATGTATCATCAAACACACAATAACTGTTTAATAACTGTTTAATCTTTGTCTTTGTTTAATATCAAAAGCTAAATCCTCCAGTGTTCCTTGTTTCTTGCCCATGGAATAGCCGGAGCCACCCCCCCCCCCACCCCACCCAAGTAAACTTTCGCGCAGCCAGCGGTGATGCCCGCAACAAGCCAGCTATTTTTAGCATCTGACCTGACCTACTAACTTTAGGCCAGGACTTCGTAGTCTCACCTCCAGTCTCGCCACATGAGTAGCAACACTGATGCTCGGGTCGTGAGTTCGTATCCCGGGGCCGGCTGGGGCCAAATATTTGTGCTGGCTTTTTCGTCGTTGCCCCGTCACCCGTATATGGTGGAAAAGGACTTCAAACCCACAAACACCCACCCACCCTTGTTTGATGAAATGTAACTGGTGGACAGTCTGTAAGAAGTGTGTTGAAATAAACAGGTTTTGCTCAGACTTTCATACAACTCTGAACTGAGCGAGGGAGAGTAAGAGTGAGGTTATCGCCCTATTCAAAATGCTGTTATACTGCCCATCCAAATTGTGTGTGTGGGTGTGTGTGTGTGTGTGTGTGTGTGTGTGTGTGTGTGTGTGTGTGTGTGTGTGTGTGTGTGTGTTCCGATCTTGATCTTGAACTAGTCTTACAAAGTCCTAAGTCCCCCCCCCCCCCGAGTGACAGTCGTCAGCAGTTGAGTGTGAGTGTAAGTGTGAGCTTGCTGAATGCTATGATCTGTACTGTGAGGAGTTGCTGCGATACTTCATGTTTTTTTTAACCACGAAGGGTAATCAAAATGGCAGAGAGCACAACCTGTGCGGCGCCGATTACAAGTTTTTGACGAGCACTCTCACATATGACCTGGTATTCTAACTCTGAGCTTGCACCCGTCTTTGCATTTGAGTAAAGTGCCAGTGTTTCTCGGGGTTATAAACAGTCCCTTTTCTTCAAACCGACAAACCGACATACATTGAGTTCTTCTTGTGCCACTGATTCACATTTAAAACTAAGAACAAAATCCGAGATACCGGGTACGTAAATGTCGAAACTTTTGGATCGGCGGGGCACATTTTAACTATCCCACCGTGTTCACGGCCTCGCCGGTTGGAAGTCATAAACACATACATCCAGCGGAGTACGCAACGAAGTCACTGCGCGCCTATGAAAAAAAAAAACGCAATTTGACACTGAATGGTGACCTGACAAGCCGGCGTTCAGTCTTTCCCTGCAAGCAGCAGCCTACATGAATGCTTTTGTTTTCGTGTCCTACATTTCTAACTGGCTGGCTGGCTCAGAGTTGTGTGCATCGCCGTTCTATACTTGAGGTGAAAACTGAACCCCGGTCCCCTGTGCTTTCCATGCCGGTGAGCACTGGTTCATGTTCCACTTCAACGTCGCTGTTTGGTACTGATGCGAGCAAGATGGCTGAGACTTGGTGCACCGCGTCTGTCTCTGTGTCTCTTCTGTTTGGAGGCTTGATCGTGTACATCCTGTACAAAATCTTCAAGCCGGAACCGAAGAATCTCCCACCTGGTCCACGGGGGTTCACAGCCCTTCGCACCACGCTCAGTGCAATGAAAGAGTTGAGACTACACAAGCAAAGCCAAGTTTGGGCGGAGCAGTACGGCGAGTTGGTTCTGTGCCGAAGCGCTCTCGGAGATATGTGCTTTCTTAACTCCGCTCGCCTCATCAGGGAGGTGTTTGGCAGCAAGCAATGGGAAATGGTAGCTAACGACCGGGTGAAAGGGTTCTATGGTTGGCATGCGACGTACAAGTACATGGATTTGGCCATGGCAGACCTCTCCACGCCTGACTGGCCAAAAAAGAGACGGCTGTTTCACTCCGCTCTGAGAGTAAGTATTACTTCTGTATATATAAATGAACAGTGTACGTCGGTGTGTGCGCCATAAAGCCTAATTTAGACTTAAGACATCGCAATCAAAATTGGTGGCTGTACTTAGAGGGACCCCAGAATCATTATAGCAGGAACAAACTCTCGGAAAATCGGATGGGTGGGTGGGTGTTATAGGAGTCTAACGTCCTTTTCCACCACGTACGGGTGATAGCAAAGACGGGGCAACGAGAAATAGCACAGCACAAATATTCGGCGCCAGCCGGGCTCGGAAAATTGGAGTTTAACGTCCATCTCCACCCCTTCTTTCATTAAACAGGAGACCAGAAAACTGACTAGACAAATTGCATCATCAACCCCGGCTGCACTCGGTCGGGGGGGGGGGGGGGGGGGGCAAAACAATCTGAAGGAAAAACAAAACTCGAAAAAATCGGAGTTTAACGTCCTTTTCCACCACGTATCGCCAAACAGGGAGACCAGAAAGCACTTGCTATGGCATCAGCCCGGGCAAAGCCAGCTACATCGGCTAGTTTATACATGATTATGATTATAGCGCAGCTAAAATGGTCACTGTCGTATTGTTTTGTCGATGCGGTATGTAGTCCGTCTTGTCGCCAGCAACACCGTACTGACGGGGTGTGTGGGGTTGTTTCCACCACATACGGGTGATATCAAAGACGGGGGAACGATGAAAAGGCCAGCACAAATATTTGGCCCCAGCCGGGATACGAACTCACGACTCGAGCATTAGAAGTCCAATGATCTACCATTCGGCCACCCCGGCTCCCCCAATCTGAAGGAAAAACAAAACTCGAAAAAAATCGGAGTTTAACGTCCTTTTCCACCACGTATCGCCAAACAGGGAGACCAGAAAGCACTTGCTATAGCATCAGCCCGGGTAAAGCCAGCTACATCCTGAGCCCTGTTGCTGGTGGAATGGCAGGGTGTGTGTGTGTGCCGGTGTGTGTGTGTGTGTGTGTGTGATGACAGTATGCGTTGTAGATTCATATTAGTTTAGTCAGAAATTGTAAAGCGCGTTGAGCTCACCTCCTGGGGATACTGCGCTATATAAGAATGTTATAGTAGTAGTAGTAGTAGTAGTAGTTTATATACAATGCTGTATACGAACTCACGACTGGAGCATTAGAAGTCCAGCGCTCTACCATTCGGCCAAGCCGGCTCCCCCGTAGTACTGACGAGTATGTGAGGCATCCAGTACGCGGACTTCAGTCTCAGTTATCAAAATCATGTGACTTAGTCAGGGTGGGTGGGTGGGTATTTGGGAGTTTAACGTCCTTTTCCACCACATAAGGATGATATCAAAGACGGGGCAACGAGAAAAAAAGGCCAGCACAAATATTTGGCCCCAGCCGGCGGGATTCGAACTCACGACCCGAGCATTGAGAGTCCAACGCTCTACCATTCGGCCACCCCGGCTCCCCTGTGACTTAGTCAGGCTGTTACTAATAATAATAGTAATAATTAACAACAACAATAATAATAATAGTAATAATTAACAATAATGATAATAATTTATAATAATAATAATAATAATTCAGTATTGTGTAGGCGCTTTACCCAATTCAGTTCTTGAACCAACACGCACGCTCACGTGAATCACACATTCTTTTAAACACTGGACATGAACATGTACATTACAATCACGTGGTGCGAAGGGTCAGCTCAGCAATTTTAAGTTTCGGAATTTAGAATTACATCTATTTTCAAATTTTGTGGGCTCAACATTTCCAAAGCAGACGGTGCTCACCTGAGGCAAAGTCCACGGAACGCAGAAAAAGTCATAAAAACGTTGCCCAGTAATGCCCACATGAGATAATAAAAATATAATAATCAGTGGAGAAAACAAATCTACTCTCTTTCAAGTAACCCAAAAAGTAGTTCGGGCCACCCTATGCCTTTGAAAAACCATCGCGAGTTAGTTAGTCCGTTAGTTATTTGCATCGCAAGCAGCAAAGACTAGGGGTGTTCGGTTTTACCGGTTTTCCGGTTAAAATCGGTCCGACTTTCTCACGGTTCGGTAAACCGGTTTGGCCTTAAAAAACCGGAAAACCGCGGTTTTTCTGAGGGACATCACTCGTCGTTTTTCAGCCCGTTACAAGACACCCTCCTCCTCCCCCTCCTCCTTATCATCATCATCATGTTGTTGTTGTTGTTGTTGTTGTTGTCAGTTGTTGGCTGAACAGGGAAACCGGGGTGGCCGAATGGTAGAGCGTTGGACTTCCAACTTTCGGGTCGTGAGTTCAAATCCCGGCTAGGGCCAAATATTTGTGCTGGCTTTTTCATCGTTGCTTCGGCTTTGATATCATCCGTATGTGGTGGAAAAGGACGTTAAACTCCCAAACACCCACCCTTGTTGCCTGAACATTTCCAACGCAGGGGTACAAGAAGCCGGAGTACTAGAAGATCCCCCTCCCTTCCCCCCTTCCATCTCTCGGGGAAACGTTAGAAACAATAGATGACGTATACATAGCCGATTAACCGATTTTAAACCTCGGTTTTCTATTGGAAAAACCGGTTAAAAACCAGTTTCAGAAATCGTACCGGTTCCACCCTCTAGCAAAGACTATTTCGCGGCTAATCAAGGTCATTCATCGCCAGACTAAAATAAAAAGGAAGACAACAAAGCAAGGTGTAAATATATACAAAAACTCTATCCGGTTTAAATAATCAACACGTCTCACTTCTTTGTACATCGAACATATAGAGATCGAGGAAAGTCCGTATCACTTGGGGGAGCCGGGGTGGTCGAATGGTAAAGCGTTGGATTTCTAATGCTCGGGTCGTGAGTTCGATCCCGGCTGGGGCCAAATATTTGTTCTTGCTTTTTCATCGTTGCCCCGTCTTTGATATCACCCGTATGTGGTGGAAAAGGACGTTAAACCCCCAAACACCCACCCCACCCACCCACTTACCCACCCACCCGTATTACTTGAGGTGTCGAAATTATTTTTATAGAACAGATTTGACTCTCTCAAGAAGCTAGAAATGCTGTCAGGGGGAAACATCCCGGAACAATAACTTCAAAGAATCTGCGCAGTAATGTGTAGCGCGCTTCTCGGCAAGATCCACACACGAGATTCAACACCATCGAGACAGAAAACAAGAGGATCGCCCGAACTACCCGAAAAGATGCACTAATCAGTGAAAGCAAGAACACCCGGTTCTTATGAAAGTGCCTTTAAGACAACTCCGATGGTTTGTGAGCCTAGAAATCTGTGACAGACTACAACAGGAACAGTAACAACATTTTAAATAATATTTTTTTTTTAAATGGGTGAATATTAATTTTAGGGCGGAAAACAAACTTTCTCCTTTTCTTTTTAGTTTTATGGTGATGGCGTGGAGCGCTTTGAGAGAACCGTGCAGAATGAGTTACGTCGCCTGGTGACGTCACTTGAGGACAGAGAAGGAGAGGAGATTGACGTCATGGCACTGCTGTCTACCTCCATTGTCAACGTCCTGCTTGTGCTGGTAAATAGTGCCGCCATAGTTTCTGTCACGTGATAGCTGATACTTCCTCTGCCCTTTTCGAGTTTACTCGAAAGACGTGGCCGTTGCCATTTTCGAATTTTCTCGATCCGGGATAGTGACGATAAACAGTTCCTAAAGCTCTCACATTTCTGAAGCAGCTGTATACTGTAGAAACGCATGTTTGATGCAGTGATTTGAAACTTTAAACACTCACGTTTAAGCCTCTTTTTTTTCAAAATGTGATGGGCCAACACAGAAGGGGACAAAAGGTGATTTGGGGCATATGGAGTTATTGACATCTCTGAAGTGCAGAAAACATGCTTCCTTTTGGTATGATAATTATTTCTGTAGCTCGGTGTGGGCCTGAGATATCTTTGTTGAAAACTTGCTGTTGTATAGCCTTATTGAGAAAATGTAGTGTTTGACATGAGAATCATGGCGGTATAGCGTGACTGTATTATGTATGCTCACTTTTAACGTGTTTATAAGCTACATTCAGCCTCTACGCTCAGGGAGTTGTTTGTTTGTTTGTTTGTTTGTTTGTTTGTGCGTCTTGTTGCCCTCTGCGTCCTTGGGGATGACTTGGACACTGGCATTGGTGCCCGCGCCTCGTATGTCCACCGTGAGAACCTCTATAGTGTAGGACACTTTATCGCCTATTTGCCCACATCATGCAGACGGCGACAACAATAGGACGGCGAGTACAGCAGAACTGGCCTGTGACTGAAGCAAATTGATCTTTCCTGTATCAGGGTTATAATTTAAAAAAAAAAATAGAATCGAACACGTCGCTCCTTTTCATTCCTCAATTCGCTTGTAATATCCCCCCCCCCCCACCACCACCACCACCACCCCTCCAAGCCAGTACGATGCCCCTTCTAGTATATCGCCGCCACGCGTCCCATAAGATAGTTCATCTTGCTTGGATAGCATACAATCACCGTGCCGGAGAAGCCAAGATTTAGTTCTGCTTATCATCTGCGTAATTTAGTGATGCTAATAAGCATACACCTAAAACCATCTGTTGTTCCTCTGCGTGTTGTTTTCCTGGCATAGTTACGATACTACAATAAAAGCAATGAGACAGACGTGAAACAGCATGAAGCGATTAAAGATCTAAGCTCCCAACAAAAAGCTTTCCGAAGTGTGAAAATTTTTTACGGAGTCGACCGTGCAAGCACAGTCAACTCTGTCACAGTTGCAGCGTTTTCAGCGTCCCTGAAACCCCAATAAAAGCCAAAGGCAGCCTGATTCACAGCTCAGTTTGCGTTTTGACACTGAGCGAGACAGATCGTGCAGCACTCAACACCCCGGCGCTGGACACCGTGGCTGTAGCGATGTGTCTCGTTCACTGACCAAAAGCCAAATAATGTCACGACAAACTGGTGCACTGGGTCCCCGAAGCGCTGAAAACTCTGCAACTGTGACAGAGTTGACTGTGCTTGCACGGTCGACTCTGTAAAAAAAAAATTTCACACTTCGGAAAGCTTTTTGTTGGGAGCTTAGATCTTTAAGTTACCACAAGTACGGACAGCGAATATACTAGGAATGGTGTATGTGTTTACTCTGACAGTTTTAATTCACACGATGAAAGGAATACTGGACCCTTTTAATGTCAACGAGAGATGCGAAAGGAAAGATTATAGTTGTCGCGGTTTCACGAACAAAGAAGTGCAGTCTTCCATGAATGGTTTCATGTGCTGACACGAGACAGCTGAAACTCGATGAAAGGAATACTGTACCATACGGTGACAATGACATCTGTTGTTTGTGGAGGTCTTTTTGTTGGTTTATTGGTTTGTTTTTTCTTCGGGCGTAGGGTGGGGGATTCAAATTAGGAAGGGGGGTAACAATATTAAAGAATTTTGTACCCCCCCCCACCCCCTCGCCCTCCCTTCATACGCTGGGTGGAGCAGATGACAACCCGAGTTCAGCCGGCCATCCCGGCATGCCAACCGATACACGTAGGGCCAAACCCTAAAGTTTCACACCCTTGTCCCCAGCAGTGTGTGTGTGGGGGGGGGGGGGGGGAGGGGAGGAGGGGGGATAACTAGTGTACTACACACACACACACACACGCGCGGCTCAAAGCGCGGCGAGGTAAAACCAACACGCACGGTTACGTAAAACACATGCATTCTCTCACACACTGGACATGAAGTGAACAATCACGTGGTGCGAAGGGTCAGCTCAGAAGTTTCAGTTTCGGAATGTTAGAACTGCATTTATTTTTAGATTTTGTGGTCTAAATATTTCCGAAGTGGAGGGGGAGGGAGCCGGAGTACCGGGCCGGGGAGAACCCCCGACGATCGGCCCGCAGGAACGGTGCCACTTACGAGACAGAAAATTCTTTGCCCCAAGCGGGACTCGAACCTGACCCCTCACATTGGTGAAAAAGTTTTAACGACTAGACAGGAACAAAATAACGAAATAGCTAAAGGGATTCGGTGACTTGTCAGTCTACACAAGCGTGTTGAATATAATTAATTTTAGCAGTAAGCTCGTGCCGTCGAGCGGAATAAATTGAGTTTCTAAACCGGATCTGGGGGGTGAAAGGGGTGCAACTCGCTTAAATCGAAGCCCTCTTCGAAATTCGACCTTATCCATCGTCACGGATAAGTCAAACTTCGGATAAGTCGAATACAAATCCATTTCCCTTGAGAATTCGACTTAAGCGTGTTCGACTGTATTGACTACGGCAAACTTTATATTAGAATGAGCCAAGAATGAGAATGACCCCTATAACAGAGGATACATGTAGCTAAGATTGTGATACATGATTTAGAAAATGAAAAATCAAACAGTAATAAATTTCGACAATATTTCAGCTGACCGGCGAGTGCCCTAAACAAGGTGCTCCTATTGCCCAAGCACTGAAAGACTTCGACGCCACAATAAACGAGGTCATGTCTCCCAGTGTGGACGGTATATTGACCGCTTTCCCTTTCCTTCGGCTCATTCCGGGAACCTACTACCGGGACATATACCTGAGACTTAAGGAAGGACAGAACAATGTGATGACAGAGCTTTTCACCAACATGAAAGTGTGTCTCTTTTTTTGTCTCTTTGTTTTCTCTCTCTCTCTCTCTCTCTCTCTCTCTCTCTCTCTCTCTCTCTCTCTCCCTCCTTTTTTTTTTTTTTTTTTTTTTTGGGGGGGGGGGGGGTCTCTTGTCTCTTCTTTTGTTTTACATTTTGTAGTTTAGCAACGGCAAATTATAAACTGGCACGTGTGCTACATTTTCTACCTTTGAAATATAAACTCTCTCTCTCTCTCTCTCTCTCTCTCTCTCTCTCTCTCTCTCTCCTTTTTTTCTTTTCTTTTTTTTTTCCCTTTTTTTCTCTTTGTTTTTTTTTTTTTTTCCTTTTTTAAAAATCTTTTTTCTCTCTTCCCCCCCCCCTCTCTCTCTCTCTCTCTTCTTTTTCTTTTTCTTTTCCCCCCTACTTCATTATCCCTTTAGGGGAGCTGACTTAGGGCTGCGTCGCCACGGTGCAGCGCCACCCAATACCTATCCTAGTTTTCAATTTTGCTAGGTGACAAAAGCCGGGTAACCCGGAGAGAAACCTCCGATGAGCAGCCCGGTAGCCAGAAAAAAAACAAACCGGTAGCACATGTTTATCACAAGCTCGACCCCACGCTTCATCGTCATGACAACAGTGACGGCCGTTCAGTAGCGCAGAGGTCCGTCGTGCTACCTAACAGACCACCACTCACCACCCGTTTGATCGGCGGGGAGGGGGGAGGGGGAAGGGGGTAACTGAATTACTGTCTAAAAGTGTATCATTCATAACTGATCTTTTTATGTATTATTAAGTTTTTTTGGGGGGAGGGGGGGATTTTAAAAAATTATATAATTGTGTAATCCCCACCTTAAATCAGTTTATTTTAGTGTCATCTAATTGTTACGATCTAAGGGAAACAATCAGGTTTTTTTTTGGGGGGGGGGGGGGGTTAATGTTGGACTCGCGTTTGTTATGGTCAAGGGGACATAATCAAACTTTTGTAACGGATGTTCAATACAATACATCACAATAAAGTGAACACATGAGTCGCTCATTTTTTTTCTCTGTCATTACTAAAGAGCTCTCACACTCCTGGCAAGCCGAGGGGATTTGTTGACGTGTTTCTGGATGAACAACTGAAGGAAGAGAATCACTGGCTGAAAGACGACAGCATTCGCGGAATGCTGGTGAATGTCATCGCTGGAGGTATAATAGTGCTTTTGGGGTTGCAGTCACCACCGATTTTCGGGTGGATGGGTGTTTGGGGGTTTAACGTCCTTTTCCACCACATAGGGTGATATCAAAGACGGGGCAATCACGAAAAAGCCAGCACAAATATTTGACCCCAGCCGGGATCGAACTCACGACCCGAGCATTAGAAGTCCAACGCTCTACCATTCGACCACTCCGGCTCCCCACCGATTTTCGGCCAGAACTCTTAAAGATAGATCCTGCAGGTCTTTTCAGTTCTTTTAAGCCCACAAACCGACCTAGACAAGACCATGATACCACTTAAGGCCGTTCTACACGTGACAAGCGGCAAATTGCCGCCCTTCGACTTTCCCCCCGCAAGTTTGTCAGCCGCAACGCCGCTGCTTCTACACGCGGAAACCTCCGCACCACAAGTCGGCTGATTGACCTTTCGTGTGACCCTTTCAACCCCATATTTGGAAGGGGCCTCGCGCGATTTCGCTCGGCCATGGTCGCGAGTGAATCCGAGTGAGACTGAAAATGTGAATGAAAGTTCGGAGGAGGAATTAGCTGTTGCGGCAGCTGCAGTTATTTTGCTGCACAACAGGAAGAAACAGCGGATCTGGGCGAGAGAGTGGATCTTGCAGCGAGATTCGCTTGGCGCATACGGAGGTCTTTGGCGCCATTTTGTTTAATTTGGCCGCGTGACCACTACGCGGCGTGCGATTGGCCATCCTGGCGGGGCCCCCTGGGTGCCTCGCGCGCACTTGCCAGGCGCAAGCCGAGAAAATAGAAAGCCGTTCTATCCGAAACTTGCCGCGGCAAGCCGTGGGCCGCAAGACTGTACAGCTTGCTTGTACATTTGCTGTCGACTTGCCGGGGGCCGCAAACCCGCTTTTGCCTTGCAAACTTGCCACGTGTAGAACGGCCCTTAGATGTGTGCTAAATGTGAACCATTTTGGGGCTGTCGTTGCTAAGATATATATCTGGCACGTGGTGTCTGGCGACATTACAAGTTTACAAAGGTCCAATAATTATACACTTTGGAAAACCACTCAGTGGCAGCATGCTAAACATGTTTTTCACACAGTGGGAGTTGCTCATCCTGCCAGATGCCGTTTTTAACAGAGGAAAATTTTGTTGTTGTTCTTGATGATGATGATGATGA
Source organism: Batillaria attramentaria (assembly GCA_018292915.2). NCBI lineage: Eukaryota > Metazoa > Mollusca > Gastropoda > Batillariidae > Batillaria > Batillaria attramentaria. The sequence goes on along the minus strand of JACVVK020000409.1, from coordinate 178,017 downwards.
TGATGATGATGATGATGCTGTTTTTGTGGTAGTGGTGGTATTGCTGTTGCCGATGTTTGTTTTTTGTTTTTTTTTTTTGTCTGGGCTTTTTGTGTTTTGTTTGTTTGTTTGCTTGTTTGTCAGTTTTGGGTCTTTGTTGTTGTTTTGCCAGGGACTTACTGATCTAATAAGTTTCATAACAATAAGAATGGTACGGCGTGCAAGTTTTCTTCTTTAAAGTATGGGTACGTTTGCACCCCAAGATGCACGGCGCGCAAGTTTTTATAAGGTGATGTACGGCAAAGGTCAGCTTTGTCTATCCATCCCCCCCCCCCTTTCAATTCCAGGCTATCTGACGTCACTCCTCACCCTGAGGGTGTTCTTCCTGTGCTTGATCCACCACCCGGAAGTGACGCAGAAAATCCAGCAGGAAATTGATGACGTCCTCGGAGATCGAGAGGCATGTGTGGAGGATAAGAGTAACCTCCCCTACACGGAGGCCGCTGTCTTGGAAACGCTTCGCTACGGCTGCCTTCTGCCTTTCGGTGTCCCACATTTGGCACGGGATGACGTCATGGTGGATGGCTATAAGATTCCGAAAGGTTCTATGGTATGTCCATTTGTTGAACGTAAGAAAAGGACAAACCTTCTAGGCATATTCCAATCGTGTCGACATGTTTTGGCGTTTCTTCGACCATACCTACCTATCTCTCTCTCTCTCTCTCTCTCTCTCTCTCTCTCTCTCTCTCTCTCTCTCTCTCTCTATATATATATATATATATATATATATATATATATATATATGTTTGTTTCTTGTTGTCTTGTTTAGCTAGCTTGTATTTTGAGTGGTCTGATGGTTGTATTCGCACTTACACTAATTTCGTAGGAAACGGGGTGAAACAAATAAACCGATAAGACTTAAGAAGCAATAGGACCATTTCATATTTACATCTATTTAATCAGACTCAGTGTTTCCCCACCTATACCACAAAGCCAGAAACAAGAATTACACGGCTTAGCCTAAGTTACTTTTGGCTCAGGCTGGGAATTCAAGGGAAATAACAATGTGAATTGTAGACTCCCGAATGCAGTCCCCTTAAGCGGAAAGGCTCTGTGCCCCAGAGTGTATCGATTTCTGAGAGTTTGCACTGTTCCTGTTGCTGCAATGTGATAGCACGTAATGTCGTTTTCTTTTTACGTCATATTAGTGTTCTTCTCCCCACAAGTTTCCAATAGGACGGTCCTCAGTCCATGGATAATTTATTCAGTTATGGCGCGTAACTTAGTCTATCATAGACGGCTATTTCTGGTATCATTTCAGATTATCGGCAACGCGTGGTTGACACACCATGACCCGAATTTGTGGGATAAACCTGAACAGTTCCGACCGGAACGTTTCCTTGATGACGTCACCGGCGATCTTCTTCCGGCAACACACCCGCTCAGACAGGGGTCAGTCTCTCTCTCTCTCTCTCTCCCTCTCTCTCATGCGGGCACTGGCTCAAAGCAGTATGCATATACGTGCATACTGGCAAAATGGGTGCAGATTTTAATATGTCCACTTCTGTATTTCAGGTGCATATGCTTGAATTTGGTTTGTAATTCTGTCCTTGTTGGCCTGCCAGCTGATCAAATCAACCGCCTTCAGCGTGTACAGAACAGTGCAGCGCGTCTTATTCTCAAAAAGCGTAAACGTGACCATGTTACACCTCTTCTGAAGGAATTACACTGGCTACCTGTTCGATACCGTATCATGTATAAAATAGCAACACTAGCCTACCGCCATTTCGACAAATCCCTCCCGCAGTACCTCACAGAGAAGCTCACTACGTATGAAACATCCCGTTCACTTCGCTCATCTTCTGAGAAACTATTAAAAAATACCCCGTGTCAGTCTGAAAACTTATGGCCAACGTTCCTTCAGTTACTCTGCTCCCCAAATCTGGAACTCTCTGCCCGTCTCACTTAGGAATCTCCCTACCCTGTCACAGTTCAAGGCACACCTTAAAACCTATCTGTTTCGGCAAGCTTTCAACTAAATTTTTTACTGTATCCTCCCCTGTATCCCACGTCCGCCGTGTTTGTGTGTGTGTGTGTGTGTGTGTGTGTGTGTGTGTGTGTGTGTGTGTGTAGCGCGCACTGAGTGCTCCGGCTCTTGGGCAGACTTTCTGCGCCATACAAGAACAATTTATTATTATTATTATTATTATTTATCTTGGTCTGGCTGAATCAGGGAATAGTATATACTATAGGTGCATTACCTATGTTGATATCCTGTTCCAGGTGTGAACGCTGATACTTCGAGTATTTTGTATGTGTCTGAATTGTATACATGCCTTATTTTGTGCCAATTTCCTGCTGTATACGGACTACCCCGGTGGGAGTGCCGCCGGATTCATTGTTATGGGTCAACGGCCTAACAATAAAATTTAATGATTGAGTTTTGAGTCTCTCTCTCTGTCTCTCTGTGTCTCTCTGAGAGAGAGAGAGAGAGAGACAGACAGACAGAGAGAGACAGAGAGTGTGTGTGGCAAGGACAGACAGTTAGAGATCCTGTGCGTCTATGTTCTTATCCTTTAAGAAAATAAAGTTTCTTTTTTCTTTTTTTGGCTGCCCCAACTCTTTGTCAGCTCCAGTGGTGTTCCTCCCAGGTCATGGGTGGAATCCACGGAGGACTCGGAAGCTGGGGCAATTTTTATTATGCATGGAGATGAGGATGATAGTAAGATGATGCTATGGAGGTCCATGTAGTTTTGGGACTGCGGGACAGGGCCGCATTCCTCGCTTCCTGTCATAAATATCCCGGCATTAAACAGGCCTGGGAACTGCGGCACCTGCGGTGCCGGCCGTGTAATCATCCACATCATAAGACGTGTCATACCAAGGAAAGCACCCCCAAAGTCGCACCCGTGAAGTGGGTGAAACTCGGCTGTGTGGCAACAGCCTTCCCATCGGGCCCATAGCACACCCGCTCTGGGTAGGAGCCGACCTAGGTAGGAAAAATCCTGCTTGCCTCGGCTGGGACTCGAACCCGGGTCTCCCGGTCCATGATCCGAAGTGCTAACCACTACACTACGGGGGCCGGTGAAAATAAAGTTTCAGTCAGTCTCATCTTTCAAAAGAAAGCTTATTTTCTGCACTTTCCATTGATACCAAGATCTCCACATGCCCCAAATCACCCGTTGTCCCCCCTTTAGTGTGAGCCCATCACAATTACATCCAGACGGATCTGTGTGTATACCTTTCCACTTTGCTCTTCCTTACAGCGTACAGTCTTTCGGAGTTGGCAGACGGAGCTGCCCGGGTGAAAGTTTCGCACGTTCTCGCCTCTTCCTCTACGCCAGTACGCTGTTGCAGAAGTTCGACATCCTCCCGCCGGTAAAACACGAGCTTCCTCCGTGGACGCGCCAACACTACGAGGACGGGATCATTCTGAAACCCCCACCCTATCGCCTGATCTTCCGGCGTCGTGCTTGATGTGTTCAGCTTATAATTGAAACTGAATGGAGTATATTGTATTTTACCAAGGACATAGTAAGTATAAGCCAGAAAACTGGTAATTATGATAAAGCCACGTTTGCACACCAGGCGTTTGTCTGCTTCTGTCGGAGCTACCCACGGCTCTAGAAGCCGCAGCGGTCACGTGACTCGTCAACCTCATCATTATTCCTTTTTTTCCGGATTTGGTTGGAAGCTGCCAGAGATGATAACATTTTGTATTTACTCAAGAAACAAGACATATTTATAACACAGCGAGGGAGTGGAAAAAATAACCCGAAACTACGCACGCTTTCCTTTTTAGAGTGCAAAAATGGTCGGTCCTAGAGAAGATGCTTAATGTTGTCTCCCCTTCGTCACCACAAAAAAAGTAGAACTTGATGCTTTTGTAATGCGTATAACCATCTGAGTCTGAATACACTGTACCTGTAAGAAAAACAAAACAAACCAAACAACAACAATCAAAACCAAGCACCGCCACCACCAACAACAACAAGAGACATTCCGTAAAAGAAGAACATCCCCGGACACACAAAACACCACATCGTGTTCGGGGAACACACCAATAGAATGTCGGGGTTCCTTCACTTACATAGTATGGGAGGTGGGATGGCCGAATGGTAGAGCGTTGGACTTTCAATGCTCGGGTCGTGAGTTCGAATCCCGGCTTGGGCCAAATATTGTGCTGGCCTTTTTCTCGTTGCCGCGTCTTCGATTTCACCCTTACGTGGTGGAAAAGGACGTTAAACTCTCAAACAGTACTCACTTACATAGTACGGCCGAAGTAGTCAATGTTACACAGGTTTAGTGATACTGTGTGTTCCGCCGTACACCACGGGTGCTAAGGTTTCAATATCTCGTATGAGCAGATGCATTTGACAATGGTTCGTGTGACAAAACTGACGAAAATTGGAAAAGGAACTACTTATTCATCATTTGATGAACTACCGAATGTTTTGGTGTGTTTGTTGCTTTAAGGGATGGGTGGGGCGAGAGGTGGGGGTGTAGTGTACATGTTGCTGTTTCAGGAAAATACTTGTTATGAAATATTTTACATTCATACTACCATATAATATATAATACACAATATACACTCCCCCCCCCCCCCAACTCTCTTGCCTCTTGCCGCATGCCAGGTTGGGGTCGGATTTCTTCGACCAGTTCACTCATTTTGTTTAACTCTCAGCAGTTCTTGCCTCCCGCGGTACTTTTTATTGTTTTTCGGATATTTTTCTTCGTCACCTTTATGCATTGTATTGTTTACCAATCCTGTCATGTTTGGTATCAATCAGCTCAGAAATGATTTCTTTTTCGAATGATACTTGATGTTTGGCATACTTATGCTTCAGGTAAGCATGGCGACCTTTGACTTTGTTGCTAAAATATTTTTTTCCGGACAAAACACGAAAAATGCAAAAACTCAGAGAACAAAAATTCCATATGAAGTTATTCGTGATAAACTGTCATTTAATTTCCATAAAATGCAACCTGTTTTGCAGCACATATCCAAATTTAGGCCCATTTATACAATATTTATAGGTGTTACAACAGGTGTAATTAACACCTGTCATCAATGCCTAAAACAGGATCACTTGAATGAATTCATATTAAACCCTAAACAACAACAACAACAACAACAATTTGTCACCATACATATGTACTGACATTTTGACGCATTTGACCTGTGTTTACTTCATTCTCAGCTGTCACTGACAAAACGCACTGTATCTATGAACAGGTGAGAACTGGTATGAACAGGTGAGAGCAGGTGTTCACATCAGCCAATAGAATGGAAATCCAGGAGACAGTTCTTTTTTTTTTTTTCCCTGAAAACACAAGTATGTGTTACATGTCACTATCTGAGTCTCATGGTGGGCGCAAAACGGGCGTCGGTGAAGAGTAAACAAACTTGCGAATTTCCAAGGTGACGGACGGAGGGATCGTCGAAGAGTAGCTCTTTGCGGTGCTTCTAAATAATTTTCTACGTTACAAACGTGTATTTTTTTCGCATGTACGTCATATTTTAATGAACTACAAGCAAACCAAAAAAAAAAAAAAAAAAAAAAAACGAAAACCAGTGTTTGAAAATATTGGTATTGACAGTAAAGAACATTTAGAGCTATACTTTAAAAAAATAAATAGAAAAGTACAGGAAAACTACAAAATAAAATAGGTGGGCTTAATAATAAACATTTTCGGACGGAGCTAATTAAAAAAACAACGAGTGTTGAAAAAAGTATTAAAGAACAAATTAACAACAACAAAATGAACAGTCAAATAAATTTGACTGAAAAAAAAAACCTAAAGAAAACAAAAGAAATAAAACCTGAATTTACAATCAAATCTGATTTCGAGTTTTAGTTGTTTTGTTTTAGCTTTGTAATGTGTGTGTGTGTGTGTGTGTGTGTGTGTGTGTGTGTGTGTGTGTGTGTGTGAAAAAACCGAAGGAACACCCCCCCCCCCCCCAAAAAAAAAAAAAAAAATGGTATTGACAGGAAAGAACATTTAACGAGCTATACTTTAAAAGATAAATAGATAAGTACAGAAAAACTACAAAATAAAATAGGAATAGTTTAATAATAAGCATCTAGTTGTCTAGTTCCAACGGCATTTAAACCAAAACCAAAAAGCCAAAGCCGATCCGAATTCTAAAGAGTTTGTAAAAGTAAAATAAATGAATTAATACTACTTATTGCGAAGAACGACTTTAATACTTTTTATGTAGACAAATGCAGACACACGGTAGTACTTTGTCGACATTGATCGTGGTTTTTTTTTCCCATTAAAAAAAAAAAACAACAACAAACAAACAACAACAAAAAAACCCGAATAGCAAGAAGTCATGTGTGTGGCAATGACATAAAAGCTTAATAAAAGGCTACAGTCCCTCGCAAGCTCTGCTGTGTGTCTTTGGCGTGAGTAGCGCTCAATGGAGCGAGTTCTTTTTCTGAGCAAAGTATACAACAAACAAACACAAGCTCGGCAAGCGCGTAGAGTGAAAATCTTCACTGTCATATCTTTTTTCTAGCCATGTACTGTACGCGGCGTACCCTGTCGCTGGCAAACTAGTCTGTTAAAGGTCCCGTTTCTACCAGTTTTAGGCTCAAAGATCGTTCTGAGCTGTTTTGGTGGTGTCAAGCATCACACCACTAAGACACATACACAAGTACACGCACAGAAGTTTTCTCGTTCACACGGTCATCAAAAGTCAGTGTGTTTCATTCGGAGCCCTAGCTACTAGTCTCTAAGATGGACTATTCGGATGGACGGGCGAAGTCACCAGCGCCGGGCAACTGTCCCAAAAGAGAATTCTACCTTAGACGAGGCTGCCAACCATCGCATCGCTTCCGGTTCTGTGTGACCGCTACATATGCCGGGGAGCCGGGATAGCCGAATGGTAGAGCGTTGGACTCTCGGCGGCAATGCTTAGGTGGTGAGTTCGAATCCCGGCTGGGGCCAAATATGTGTGCTGGCCTTTTTCTCTTTGCCCCGTTTTTGATATCACCCATACGTGGTGAAAAAGGACGTTAAACTCCCAAACACCCGCAAAGTAGTCCCCTGGAAACTTGAGCCTACTTCGCATATTGAGAGCAGCGCTCTCTCTCTCTCTCTCTCTCAATGTCGTCTGCTGATTACCGCGCCAAATGCTTCGCGACACTGCAATTTTAAGCGGAGTTTTCTCACATTACGTTTTTTAGTTTCGTATTTGCTTGCCCCTTCTGGTAATGTGGTGCACACCAGTAGCTTATGCTTTGTGCGTTTGATTAACATCTAAATTAATTAGTTACAGTTTTTCGCTGCAGCCAGCACAGTTCATTTGCTCTAAAATCATTAAATTGGTAACTGAACAGACGACTTTCAACACACATCTGAAAACGCCACTTCCTGTGAAATTTCGTCTCGCGTGCATGACATCAGTCTTATGTTTCATAGGATTAACAGCTAGAATCACGAGGGATAGTTTGCTTGTGTAAATCAATGACAAACGGAACTTTGCTTTTCCATGAAAAGTTACGCAGTCTAGGTTAGAAGGCGTCTGTTTAGGAGGTAAAACTGTGCGCGCGCGCATGCGTGTGTATGTGTGTGTGTGTGTGTAAAATGGTAGATCAAACGTCACAACTGTCACATATTCGCGGAAATACTTGTGTTTCCGCATGTATTTAGACTAGTACCGTACATAATCACACATAAAAATCAAATACGCTAAAAGGGAATAACTCCTGCCCTATTTTAATTACTAAATTAGGAGTTTCTGGTTTTCTTTGCAGGCATGTGCAAATGGAACTACTATAATTCTCGGGCAGCAGGATGAATTCTAAGGCAATACCCAGGCGAAGCAGCAGAAGACAGCAGGCAGCAACACATTTGACAATAGATCTTGAAACACATGGCCGCTGGCGGCAGCTTGGAAGTGATCAGGACCTAAGAACAGACTCAGAGATTGCATCTTTCCTCTTGCAACAGTAAGTTAATACTGTATACATGTATGCATGGTAAAGAGATGAAAAGCAGAAGGTAGACGCATTCCTCCCCGCCATATGAATGGGCCAGCAGGTGGGGTTTTCTTTTAAAGTGTAGCATCCTTTTCCAATGATAATTATGGATGGTATCAAAGATGGGGCAACAAGAATAGACCAGCACAAATAATTGGCCTCAGCCAGGATTCTAATTCACAACCAGAGCCCGATATGAATGATGATCTACATTGAATGCAAACTGATATAACCATCACCTAATCCTCCAGAGTCCAGGTGGCTCCTCACCTAGCCAACCTATCTTCAACATTTAAAACACAGAAACCCTCATCATATATCAGAATCTTCATGAGGACGATAAACATATGAAGAAGAAAAGCTTAAAATGTTAATGCAGGTTGGTTGGTTTGTCTTGTTTTTCTTTTCAAAACTATCAAGTTGATCTGTTATTAGGCAACAAAAAAAATAAAAAATTGTTTCTGGTAACATGGCTAAAAAAAATAGGGTAGGTAGGTAGGTAGGATTTTTTTTTTAACCCCCCCCCCCCACACACACACACACACACACACACACATATCCAAGAACAAAGAAACAGGGTATTAATAAGAAATGATGCTCTGTAAAACTGTATTTAATATTATAACACACTATCTTACCATATTTCGTTCTAATCTTGGGTCCGCGATGGCGCACGACTTCCCTGACGACAGTCGCATGAAAACCGAAACTGGTGGTGCTTGTATTTTTTCTTTTTCTTTTTTTTTCCAGCAGCCAGAAAAAAAATTTAGGGGGGGGGGGGGGGGGGGAATAGGGTCGGTCGGGTTACCAGAAACAACAAATTTTTTTTTTGGGCCTTAGCGTCCCATGTTTTCCCAAGTGCTGTCACATTGTATGCATTGTAGTATCACTACATGCATGGCTGCTAGCTGTTGACAAGAGAGTATCGCAGTACTTTGTTTTGAAGTATTGTTATCTTTTCCTCTTTTCTTTTCCCCATCAACTTGCATCAACCTGTTCCAGTTACGACAGCACCCTGCACTTCGGTTCCCAGCAGTTGCCACCACCATTTTGCCCCAAATGCTCAGCGCCACTCATTCTGATGTGCACCAGCTGCCAGTCGCGGGAATCCCAGACCTCACTGAACTGCCAAGCAGCTGATAAGAAAACCACCACTGTCCAGCCACAGAAACAAAAACCAGGTTCTACAGCACAACGCAGAAAGGCCACTCTGGGACGAAAGGCCTTCATTGGGAAAAAGCGCACCCATGTTGGCAAAGCTACCCTCCAGGCAGTGAGAGTCATGGTAAAATTGCTAAAAATACAGGTCATTTAACAGATTTGTACACTGCAAGTTATGTGTAACCTATTCCTCTGCCCAAAATTTGTCAGTGTGCGTATTTTCATCAGTGCAGAGTACTGCTGTTGCCGTTTCTCGTTTTACACGCGAACATGCACGACCAGCATATCACACTTCTTTTTGTCAATGTTCAGTTCAGATGTTCAGGTTTGCCACCTGAACTTCTGGGTTTTTTTTTTTTTTTTTCTCTTTTTTTCATTCAAATGAGCAGTTATGGCATAGTGTAAAACTGGACAGTTAGTGCAGTATTTGAGATGTGCACTGACAGTTTCATATTTTTGTTCTGACACAGCTGTCTGACAAGTCTCAGAGTTCAGGTCCCAGTCCCAGTCTGACAGTGACATCTTCACAGCTGAGCACGCTTGGTGTGCAAAATGGACTTGACTTGGATGGTACGAAGGAGACAGAGGAGACTGAAGCAAAAGCTGATCCTGCTGATCAGACAAAGAAGGTGTCGCAGATGGAGTCCCTTGCACAGCCTACTGCGAAACTGGAGATCCATACAGACCCTGATAGGGTGCATCAAGTGAGGTTTTGTTTTGTTGTTTTTGTGGGGTTTTTTGGGAGTTTTTTTATTATTATTATTTCGTGTGGGTGTGTTGTTTTTGTGTGTGTTTTTTTGTTGTGTTTTTTTTTGTTTGTTTAGGAGGGGTTTTTTTGTTGTTGGTGGTGGTGGGTTTTTTTTTTGTTGTTGTTTTTTTGTTTTGTTTTGTTTGTTTTTTTGTTTTGTTTTTTTTTTTGGGGGGGTTGTTTTAGGGGCTTGTTGTTTTGTTTGTTGTTTGTTTTGGTTGGTTTTTTTGGGGGGAGGGGGTTGGGTTTTTTTTGTTTTTTTTTGTTTTTGTTTTTTTGGGGGGGGGGTCCCCACCTCCCCTGAAAGGCTTGTCACCTAAGTGTTGCATCACATGACCCTGCAAGATATTGGAAGAAAGGAATGTCGCACCGCACTGTTGAAGTACCAGTATGTAAGATTGCTGTCATAAGTAAAATTTCTGGTCCAGGAAGCTGTCTACAGGTGGGGGGAAGGAGGGGGGTGGAAAGGGGTTGGTTCCAAACTGTGATGGAGGTCAACAAAAATTAAGAACACTTTTTTCTTTTTTTTAATTTGTTGACTGAAGACAAGCATGGTTATTGAAATACCTTTTTCTCTTAGGTGGAGCATGATCACCTGACAGCATCTAAAGGACAGGGAGGCAGGAAGAGGTTCATTTGTCAGCTGTGTGGTGCAGACTTCTCCTTCAAAAGCCGACTGACACGTCACATGGCGACCCATACAGGGCAGAAACCATACAGCTGCTCTGAGTGTGGTGCCACCTTCACACGTTCACTGACTCTCAAAGAGCACGTAGCCACCACCCACACTGGTGCCAAGCCATTCAGGTGTAAGGAATGTAACGCGACTTTTGCCAAGTCCAACGGGCTGACACTTCATATGCAGAACCACCACACTAACAAACTCTTGACATGTGACAGTTGCAGTGCGTCGTTTTCACGTGTGTGCGACTTGAAGGTGCATGCAAGGAAACATGCGTCTGCTGCGGAGAAACCCTTTGTGTGTGAAGTCTGCGGCCGTGCGTACACAGCTGCGTGTAACCTGACAATCCACATGAGAAAGCACACAGGGCTGCGGCCGTACCTGTGTCAACAGTGCGGTGCATCATTCCTTTCTTCCAGTAACTTGCAGGGTCATGTGATGCGACACTCAGGTGACAAGCCTTTCAGCTGTAAGCAGTGTGGGCACCATTTCTCCAAACTGTACGATCTGAAGGTGCATATGAGGACACATACAGGGGAAAAGCCTTATCAGTGCCACACATGTGGGAAGAGTTTCTCCACGTCTTCCTCACTAGCGCGTCACACTCAGGGTCATGCAGGCGGAAAGATGCACAAGTGCACACACTGCTCAGCTTCGTTTTCGTACTCCAGCACACTGAAAATACACATGCGCAGGCACACAGGGGAAATGTACAAATGCCAGGAGTGTGGCAAAGGGTTTCTGGAGAAACGTTCACTGACAGTGCACGTCCGTACACATACTGGTGAAAAACCCTATCGGTGTGACTTTTGTGATGCTGCCTTTCGCAACCCAAACAGCCTCAAGCAGCATCTGCCTGTGCACACAGGGAATAAGCCATTCAAGTGTGACCAGTGTGGTAAAGGGTTCGCCCTGTCCAGCAAGCTCACAAGGCACATGCAGAAACACTACACGGACAAACCGTACATCACTAAACCCTACAACTGCAGCCATTGCGGATCGGCTTTTACCCAGCCCACCAGTCTGGCAACCCACATGCGCAAGAAGCATTCCTTGCCAGTAACAGAGGAAACATTCTCAACTGATTTGCCGGTTATTCTTCCTGACGCATCTTCTGACCCAGATTTAGCATTTCGAGGCCTAGACACCAATAGCACTACTACACCATTTTACTATGGTTCTATGCAACTGTGATTTACTCTGAAATTTACTTACTGGTTCATGATACATGATAAAACTTTATTTTAAGTATGATTAATATGTTGCATGTGATTGTCTGTTTGAGCTAATTGTTATGATACTGAAAGGGAAAAAAAGAATGTACAACAATTACCCTTTTGAGATGATGAAAATCTGTTGGATTGATCAGTATAGGTTCCAACAGGGTTACATCCCTTTCTGATACTGTCATAAGAATAATTAACCACACAGGTGAAGATATCAATCCATCAGGGATGGTGAGTTGAATGTACAGTACTCCTCGCTTAACGTCACTACCGTTTAAGGTCACACCTCTGATAAGATCAATCAGGTTGTTGGTCCCGGCCTAAAGCCTTCTTTGTACCATTTAGAATTCCTCGCTTAGCGTCACCTCGGATAAGGGAAAACCTCGGATTACGTCACCCCCGTTTTGGTTCCCAACTGGAGAAGACTACCGCTTAAGATGAAATCCATGTGATGAGAGTGGCTTCCCTTGGAAACAACACCCGGATTTGCACTGCGATGTGAGGACGAAACAGACGAATTTTTATTTTTATTCCATGAGATGATACCCAAAGACTGAAAATGGAAACTGGAAGGGGGGAGGGGGGGTTGATGAACTGACGATAAAGATAGTTTACCGCAGATGAGTATACTTAAAAAAGATTTCTTATTTCGTTCAGGGTCCTTTTAGATCTAGAAATTGGAACAATCTTTGTGAAAGAGATAAGAGCTGCAATGCAGGGAGCAATGTGGCGATATGATGGTGGTGGTGATACTTATGTTGTTAGAGAGGGAGGGGGGGGGGGGGAAGAGAGCGAGAGACCTGGTTAATTTCTAGGCTTAGTCGGAAGGCAAGTTGAAGTACTTTTGCAGGTCACGAAACATCCGTTCAACCATCCCTCAACCACGTAACAGGGGCAAGATGTTTGGAGGGGGCTTGACATTGGGGGGGGGGGGGGGGGGGAGCGATCCACAGGGTTCGGAAAAAAATTAAAAAGGGGAGGGGGGGGGGTATATGCATTGGCGTTCGTTTGTGCTTGCGTGCGCGTGCGCGCGCGCGCGCGCGCGTGTGTGTGTGTGTGTGTGTGTGTGTGTGTGTGTGTGTAGAATTACATATTTTGGCGGAAAGTCTTTCGGTCTAAAATGTGAAAAATGACATAATCGCCAAATATTGAGCTCCTCGGATAAGATCAAGTTTTTAACTGGTAGTTGATCTTATCAGAGGACTGCTTAGCGTGCCCCTCGGATAAGATCAAAATTTTTTTTGGCCCCTTGGGGGGTCACCTTAAGCGAGGAGTACTGTATGTTTGTTCCTGCATTTCATGTGTGCAGATGATTGTGTACTTGTTTAGTATCTGTATGTCTACCTACGTTTCAGATATATTACCAAAGCTTCCAGGATCATTTACATTTCAGATTGCATACTGACGTTTTCCACTGGTTGATAAGTCGCGGCAGACATGTTAAGAAAGAGCCAAGATGCATCACAAGATGTTGAAGGTTGTAATTGCTGAGGTTTATGTGTTGACGTTTCACAGGATAAAGGTTAAAAAATAAAATAAGTTTTAAAAAAAAGCTTTGTTGACATTCCAAGAACACACACACACACACACACACACACACACACACACACACACACACACATATGTATACACACACACTGAAGACATGTATCTCTCTGCTTAAAGCATGTTTCACCAATCACAAAAATGAATAACAAAATGTACATTCATCAGATTTATTCATCAAAAGTGAAAATCAACGCCCACTGTATGCTGTCAGAAATATACTGAAATTGTAACATCCATAAAACGATTCTGCACTTCAAAGTCTGAGAGATTGTTGATAATATGCGGGCCTTCCAGTCTTGTTTATTTTTACTGAATTCAGTATTTTGTTTCTCTCACAATAAGTCACTCCTGAGAAACGTCTACATCCAGGGAGAAAAAATAATGGGGAGGGGGTACTGACACTTTTGTACCGACCCTTGCAGTGACAGCCCATTCATTATTGACCCAGAAGAGTGTGATATGGAATGATTGTAAGTGCTACACAGGAAGGGACAGCATTTTTTTTTTTTTTTGCATCTAATATAAGGTATCTAATTATATTAGATAGCCAAAAAAAAAAAAAAAAATGCTCTCTCTCAGAAGCACTTAAAATCATGCCCAAAATGCACCAAACTGTACAGATTTTAGTCTGATTTTAAAAAATGGGGGGGGGGGGGGGAGGGATAGCACAGCTGCAATGCAAACATGCACTCATACATTCATCACTTCGTCGCACAGTGTGTGGAATTTTTCTGTATTTTTTGCTTCACCCCACTGAAGCTGAATATTCAAAACCAGTATTTTTTGTGTGTTGCATACACATACAGTACAACCAGATCAAAGTCGGTGTGTTCAACCAAACTGCTTGCGAGTGCAAGTGTCTCTATGCTCACAACTTGTAAAAAGACATGAACTTTTCACAGTTAAAAAAACGTTATATGAATACATGCATGTCCACATACACACGTACAGATGTATACATACATGTCCATACATACGCGCAGACTTGGAACATGTAATGATGTATACACAATTAAAAAAAAGAAAGAAAATAAAGTTTTGAACTTTTGGGGCATGCTTGCCAGTGATGTATCCATCTTTGATTTGGACAAAGGTTGGTCTTCATACAGTTCATTCACCATTTTAAACTAAATCACATTCAGCACAGGCTTCTTTTCAGTTTTACGCATTAGAAATCAGACTAAAACACATACTCATGGACATGACTATACTAAACACATCTGAATCATATCGATGCAACTGTGTAATAACTAATATCAAGAGCCCATTACCTGTAACAGCGATACATATGTATACAGGTAAAATTACATTTTTATGCACATTTTATGTAAAACTTCTTTGCGTCATTGTCAGTCTACTTCCACGTACAAGTACTGTATACTTTAACAGAAAACGGCATGAAATGATGACCATATATCATTAAAATGCAATTATACACATATTCCACATGAAACCATTACTTAATTTTTAAAATACAAAGAAAAAAGGCATTTCACAGAAATGGTGGGTTGTGGGGGAGATGGACTGGGACTACTGTACACTCTGTTGCATTTTAAAATGTGTAAACTTTAGTTAATGTCGGTCTGCCAGCTCTCTTTCTACTGCCCATACTCATGCATATATACGCACAGAAGTATTTGAAATCCACAAGGAACGTCTATACATAAGGAAACTGTATTGCAGCAAGTTCAAGATTTTTGTTGAAGTACATGTAATACAATGCAGTTACTGACTTAACACAACTACACGTACTGTAAAGAAAAGTGTTTGCCGAATGCCTTTAAATCTTTGCTCTTAAAATGAGCTGATGGAAAAATCATGTAGGCTTGCTCGCTTTATTTATGATGGTTCTTTTATTTTACAATTATACTGATTTATGGTTATAATAATAGCCTAGTACTGAGAGCAGCACGTTAAGAAAATTTGGTTAGCATTTTTAACACCTGATTGCTTCAGTATCAAAGTTGTAAATTATGGTTGCAATGCCCAAATGGCACATCACTTCATTTGCAAGCAATAGTTGGACCCCCACCCCACCCCACCCCCCATCCCCTGACCCCCCACTCCCACCCCCCAAAAGTTGACAGTTCTTCTTTTGCAGATTGCACTGTCCACAGCATGCAAGTCTCAAAAGATATTTTATATCATTATGTTTGAATTTGCATCCCATATTGCTAAAACTATGTGACGTTGACTGTGTCAGCAGTAACACTGGTTTCAAAAAAAGTCCCACTCCCAGGCTGGGCCCAAAACCCATAATTAACATGTATAAAATGCATACAGCTGTATGGCTCATCAGGAAGGCTCATCACCAGTCTCTAAAGAAGGCCAAGGGAGACCACCACAAGAAGCTCATGACCCAAAAAAGCAGGAATGAGTACATGTACAAAACAACGCCGGGAATTCGTAGTCCTAGACTTTAACTCAGCAACTGCAAAAGTTAACACAGACACACATCCCCTAACATGAAGCATCTACACACACACCATACACCCCAAATCAATAGTCCCTCATCCACGCTGGGACGCTAGCACAAAATAATATATCATCTTGTGTGTAAGTCAGTATTATGCACACAGCCTATCTTAAAGTTATATCTCTGAAGCCAGCTTCCGGTAGTAAAACAAGAGCATGGTTTAAAAAGCTACTGATCAACAGATTACGAAAGATTAAACAAACAAAACAGTAACAACAACCAAAAAACTTCAGAATGAATGATTTTGTAAATGAAAAAACAAAAGGTTAACCCCGTATCACTTAACTCATATACACAGACACAAAACAAGTGCCCTTTGACTATGAAATGCATACTTTTTTGGAAGGCCGTTAACTTCCAGAATTTATGTCAGAGTTGTAAAGTTTTTACTTTTGTTTAAGGGTTCCCGATCAAGGAAACCTTGTGTGGTAGAACTGAAGTCTTACTATCTTTCAGTTATCTTCAGCTGCATTACTCAGAAGCCAGTGTGAATACCAGTAGCTATTAAAGGCACATGATAGTCAACTTCAAAATTTCACGCTTGGCACACAACACACGCACGGCAGACTGCTATCATTTATTTTATGTCTAACAGCTAAGTATACTCATCACAAAAAGATCCCCATGCAAATTTGCCAAGTTGAACTGGAAATTACAGTTATACACATGTAATCTCTGTCATTTACATACTGGAGGAACTTGGGACCTAACAGTGTTAGGTTGCAGTGTAACGTCTGGTAACAGACAGCTGCCTTTAACGGAGTATGCAGCCACAGTATGAAACCCCCTCCACAGAAACACATGGCCATGCTTGAGGGCATCCAGCGCCCCATGGCCTGCTTCGTAACACACCAAGTGTTAAACTGCTGCTGGAACAACTAGAGTGGCATTCACTAAAACAACGCAGAAAGACAGTGCGCACAGCAACACTCTACAAAATCAAGAATGGACTCGTCCAAACTTCCTGACTGAGAGTGAGAGTCCAGTTCATGCCCCTTCCACCCCGAGAGAGACGAGAACATGGCCAGCAGCTAGCATTTATTTAAATCCCTTGCAGAACACTATATAGGAAAAGCTCCTTCCCAGCCAGAACCCTGCAAGACTGGAATCCACTCCCAGCACAGACCCTGGAACTTTACACCCCTGACACACTTGTGGCTAGGGTGTTCCACTCCCGCTGGCTATTAAAGTTTGGGTGTTTTGTGTTTTTTTTTTGGTGGTGGTGGTGATTTATTCACCCTTGTCTGACCATAGCACAAACTCCGAAATCAGCAGAATCATCAACCTATTGATGGCAGCTGCTGAAAGGAAGAAGAGCTATCCAAACCAGTCTATTTACCATCTCATTTTAACCAACTGAAGGAAAAGTACTGTAATTTTAAAGAGAATGACTTTTTCAACAGGTTGTTGTTGTTGGTTTTTAAAAAAATTTCCATGACTTCCCACAGACTGAAAAGTGATGCAAATATCTTTGGATTTTACCTCTTTTTTCCCCTGACCCATCCTGACCCTGATCATGGAGGTGAGTTGCCCCCTGTCAGCCTTGGTGTCATTGCTTTTAAAAACAAAGCAAAAGGCACATACTATCACAAGCTACCGGTACATCCACTAGGTTTGACAAAATCCATTTTACCTATGATTCTGACGCTTGTGTTTGGTCAGTTTGCCCGATTCTTTGAAAGTAGCATTACAAATATCACAAGCGTATGGCCTCTCTCCAGTATGAGACCTCATGTGCACTTTGATGTAAGCAGTGTTCGCAAACCGTGCCCCACACACCGGGCACTGAGCGGGCTTCTCTCCCTTGTGGGTCCTCTCGTGAGCTTTTAGACAGGCTGGGGTCTTGAAAGCCCGTCCGCACTCCTTGCAAGCGTACTGTCGCTCGTCCGCATGCGTGTACATGTGTCGGATCAGGTGGCTGGAGGTGGTGAAGGCAAAGCCGCAGACATTGCACACAAAAGGCCTTTCCCCCGTGTGTGTGCGCAGGTGCACTTTCAGGTTACAAGACTGCATGAACGCTGCCCCACAGGTTTTGCAAACAAATGGTCTCTCCTTGGTGTGGGTCCGCATGTGCGTTTTCAATCCACAGTGGAAAGAGAACCCCACGCCACACACTGTGCATAAAAAGGGTTTCTCGCCTGTGTGGCTCAGCATGTGATCTTTGCGGTGTTTCTTCACCTTGAAGGCAGCGTTACAAAGAGTGCACTGGTAAGGTCTCTCTACAGAATGTTCAGCAATTTTGTGCTGCTTCATCAGGGGCCTGGTGGGAAAAATCACCTCGCATATAGAACACCGACTCGGCTTTTCACCTCGCTTGTATTTCTTTTGGTAAGGGAGGCCCAACGGCTGGTCACTTCTGAGGGCGACCGGTGACGTAAACTCCACAATTTCAGTTTTCACAGGAGTTTCTTCTGACTGACCGCCTGCCAAAGTGGGATCAGAAATGTCGTCATTTTCTGATACAGCCGATGCTGCTTGAGAATCCCCTTGTTCCGAAGGTGCGTTTCCCTTTTCATTTTTCTCTGTTTTGATGACGCTGTTCTCTTCACTGCAGCTTGCACTGGACCGGCGTTTCGAGGCACCAGAAGCGAGCTCCTCCTCGTCGGAATTGTCGATGGGGACTTCGAGTCTGAAAGGCTGAGCTGGGACCTCTGTTCCTTCAGTGTCACTATCCCCCATCTCCATCCTGTCTTCCGTCTTGTTAGTCTGCAGCTCAGTGTCTTCATCTATTGGTTCTGTTTTGATGGCAGAGGAAGGGAGACTTGCAGCGCCAGACTTAACCTCATTTTTTCCACCTGCTCCAGTCGTCTGAAGGTTCAATCTTTTCTGTGCAGCTTGAGCTTCCGCCGCCGGAAGCAGACACTTTGTGCAAAAGAGCGTGAGAGGTGTCTGGCATCGGACACAGCATGCAGTCGTTTCCCGCATGTTTTCATACCTGGAAAATATTCACAGCTACATTTGATTCCAACCCTGTAGGGCAAGACACTGAACAAACCAGTGAGTGAAGGATTTGGTGGTTTTAACACACAGTTTCAGATATATAGTAAGATGCCACTGAGACCAACAATATGTATCCATTATGGAACCTCTCCCTGAGCTTAAGTTGTTCACGAGCTCAGATGCAGTCCATTTATTTCTACAAGATTTCTGCAGATCTGTATTTTTCAGCAAAACATAAGAAAATAGAGACCAATATCTTCACTACTACAATTGCTAGTCACTGACTTATTTTGAGAAACTTCGTATCACACACAATTATTTAAGTCAAGAGAAAATATCTCATAAGATGTTTGGGTAAATCAAATCAATGATGTAATCATATCAATTACCACACTACATCTATACACTGCAGTTTGTGTGCTTGTGTACATGTGTATATGTGTGTGCATGAGAAAAAGAACACCTCCACTCTATCTACACACACACACACACACACACACACACACACACACACACACATTTATATAAAATTGTGATTCTTACTGCTGAATGAGAAACTTGACAATCTGGGTGTCAGTTTTCAAGCCCTCCAAACTTCCAATCTTCTCCCACTGATCGTAGAACTTGACCCCAACTTCAATTTTTCTTCTCTTACGCTTTCTGAGATAGTCCTTTCGCTGTCCCTTCTTCACTTCTTTGGCGTTATCCATGTCTGAAAATAAATTCATCCCACTTGTAAATGACTCAATTGTTAGAAAATTAGGGTGTTAACCTTTGCCATACTTGCCAGCTTGGTGTAAAAACTGATGCTGTACACTTCCTGGGTTGCTAGCAACTAGTACTAGCTCACTGTGGCAGCAGCCAGATGCTGTCCATGCACGCCTGTCACAAATATCAGTCTGCAATCTGAAACCCGAGTCTGTGTACACATGTAAATCACTGCTGAAACTTGGGACCACACACTACTTTTTTTTTTGCCTCATGCAGGGAGCATCAGGCTAGGCATCGCTGCCTATAGTGAAAATATGCAGCCACTTTGATTGTTAATCCTTTCACTTTTAATGAAGTAATTACACTTTTTTTTTCCTTTTTCTTTTATATGCCATACACATTACATATACAATCTGAAAAAACAACAACAACCACCAAAAAAAAAAAAACACCTTGAGTTATGCTTAGTTATGAAAAGTTAAGGAAATATCAGCATAAATGTGCACCTATGGGTCAGCCACGACCAAGGAGAGAAGGCGAAGTTTAATGAGTACTGCAATTACCTTCACCTGTTTCGGCAATGATTGATGAGTACGCAAATTTTATATGCATGCACACATACTTCCAAACCACTCTCAGATGATTATTTACACAAAAAGCATTGCTGATTTAAAATTCAACAACATCTATTATACATGTAATTGTATTCTGACATAAAGCGTGACCACTCTTGGGTCAAACACTGCAAGCTAGAATTTCAACTGAACTCTGCACTGAAAGGTCGACAGCACGGATCAATAAAACTAATTACAATGTCCAAGAGTGTAGAACACATCATCTAGATCATTACGGGCCCTTTACTGCACTAACGCTAACAACAGCCCAAGGTCTGATAACGAAAACGAAAACTTTTAACAACAACTTTGACGTTCATGGCGACAAAAATCTTCAAAGGTAGGCCTACGCCGGCGTGAAACAAGATTACACCGAAACTGACTTCCGCACAGTGATCAATTTCCAAACCGCTTGCAACGTGCGACCAAGCTGTCTAATCGCCGGCGGATGTTGATGAAAAATGATTTAGCAACAAATCTGTTAGTGAGAAAAGCGTCTAATACCTTACAAGCAGAAGCACGGCTTCTTCTATGACCCGCACTAACAGTCTGGAATCTGACCGATTTCTCCCAGATAAGTGCGGATCCGAATATAGCAGAGAAAAATAGAGTTGTCATGCACTCATACCATTAGTTTCGTAGAAAGTGTTTCTTCTTTTATAAAGCTTTCACATTCTCATCACTTGTAATTATAGTTTGAGTCTGGTGAACGATGAGCTAATGTAAGGCCATTTGTGGTTTAAACAGTTTCATTGAGGGTTTTATCCAGGCGGGGAGGCTTTCGTCAAGGGTCCGCGCTGGCGCAGTGGTGACCTTGTCAAACAAGGAAGCGCATGATGGCTTTCTTCGGAATGCATTTCCATAAGATTCTCCAGGGCAAATTGTATTTGCAACTCTTGATATTTATACTTGAATTACCTGTTTATCTTGCAATCCAATAAGATATCAGCAGACAAAGCACACAAAACAAAATATTCAAATCATTTTATTCAGCCTAGCACGGCCGCCTCACACCAAAGCTAAGCATTGTGACCAAATATGTAAAAAGATAAGTGTCAAGTGTGAATGCAGGAATATATGTATTTTCTTTTTTTAAAACAGACACAGCTTCCATCCTGATACATGTATATGGTGTATAGCTATAGTGCATAGTCAACACCTACGGTGAGGTCCGGCTAATGAAAATCACTGATTACCAGATGTGAAGTGGGATTAATTCAACAACGCCCCACATTAGTCAAATCTAAGAATAGTTACCACTGCACATTAGGGAACCAAAGCAAAACAAAAATTGAAATTCCTCAAGATCATTGTTTTTCTTGTGATCACGGCCAAGCATAACAATTTGTTACAACTGTTATTTCCAATGCCAGCTTGCCCACCAAATTAAACACTGTTGAAAAGCCTGCTTCAATGACAGATGAAATTACCAAATGATGTAATCATGACAGGCGTCTTATGAAGCATCCTAAATCAAATCACTCTCTTTGTTGTGTAAAATCTGCTTTAACTGTTTTGAATACATGTACATGTACCTTCTGCGAATGATTTTTCAAAGTTTCTGCTCTGCGAAAGGTGGCCCCACAAACACTGCAAGTGTGTGGTTTTTCACCTGTATGCATCAACATGTGTCTTTTGAGTCGTCCATTCTTCATGAACGATTTACTGCACACCTCACACATGAAAGGCTTCTCTCCAGTATGAAGGCGCATGTGGTCTTTCAAATAAGTCTTCGTCTTGAATGTGGCTCCACACTCCTTGCAAACAGCTGCTTTGTGTTTGGTGTGAGTTCGCATGTGTGATGACAGGTCACTATTAGACTTGAACCCCGACCCACACAGTGAACATATATAGGGTCTTTCATCAGTGTGAACACGCATATGTCTAGTGAGAGCATTAGACGCAGTGAAAGCTGACCCACAAACAACACACATGTGAGGTTTTTCACCTGTATGAATGCGGGTATGAATTCTCAGAGTACCAGGCTGAGTAAATGAGGCACTGCAGAATTTACATGTATATGGTCGTTCACCTGTGTGCGTCCGCATGTGCGTCTTGAGAACAGTGGCTTCCATAAAGCTCCACCCACACACCTGGCAGATGAATGGTCTTTCACCGGTGTGTGTCATCTGATGTCTTTTCAGGTGGTGACTTTCTGCGTAACAAGCCCCACACTTACTACAGACGTGAGGACGCAACACTTTGTTCTCAGAGAAAACCATTTCTAACTCATGTTCCGAAGACGAAGAACTGAAAGACTTCCATTCTTGACCCAACATCCTCTTTCTCTTTCTTTTGTATGACTGGGTAGGTTTGTTCTGTATTCCTAATGTCTGTTGAATTTCAGGACTATTCTCTATACACAACACATCATGTGTGCCAGTACTCGATACACCCTTGAAGTGTTGTTGGCTTCTTCCAGAGGTGTGGCTGAGACATGGCTCAGATGTTAAAGGCTTTCCAATGTGTGAATCGCAGTTCTTTTGTATCTCTAATACAGTATCTGTGGTTGTTACACAGTCCTGGGTAGACTTCCCTCTGATGGAACCACAGCAAGCAACACATCCACTTTGCGCATCTGACTTACACTCTGCAGCACTGGAGAAAACATCAGATGGAGTATCCGCAGCAGCGCCTGAAACAGGACCACCAAAATCAAGCGTGTGTGCACTGATATGTAATTCAGATGCCGATGATTCAGATGTGACCTCATGCTGTTTCCCTTCCAGTTCATTCCCTTCACTTTTTTCACGTCTAACATCTGTAGCTGATGGCAGCATGGAGTTGGACCTTGCTGAGGACATGTTGAGAAGCTTGGCTCCTGCCTGTGACAAGCGGACTGGCCTTGCTGGAAGCTGACATTGCATGCAGTACAGCGAGAGCAAACCATTGCAGTGGACACACTCAGCAGCTGACAGTGCATCTACCTGCTTACTTTGATACCTGAAAAGATAATGTCAGTATGTCATATGGCACCCATCTGCTTGTTTTCAACAGTTATAAACGAATCAAACCAACATCATAATTAAGTTAACTCATCAGTGTGGTTAATAATAATGATAATTATTACTTGATAATAATGGATCTGTACAGGCATTAAAAAAAAAAAAAAAAAAACAACCTTCAAGTGGCTCATCTGACTGATGATGTGAATCAACTGCATCCATTCACATCTTTCACATCACTCAAATTTGAATCACGTCAGTTGCCTGGTTTGCTAGTGGACTTTAATTTTTGGGTGAGCTGTACAATTTTGAAACACTGACTGTCACATCTGTTTTTCTGCACTAGAAAAATGCGACTGATTTTTCTACATAAAAACGTGACTGCCGATTTTTCTGCAGGACAAAACTTGTTTCTGCAGAAAGTGCAGGAATTAAAATTCCGCAGAAAAATTAACAATCTGTCATTTTCCGCCTAAGATAAGAATCGGAGACAGCTAACCAGCAGAGACCGAACCCGGACGCCACATACAAGCACTATAGAGGAAGGCAGCCATTTTACCAAACTGTGTTGCTACACTTACTGTTGGATGAGAAAGCTCGCAATCTGACTATCTGATGTTAGACATTCCTTAGTTCCGATCCTCTTCCAATCGTCAAAGACACGGCCGCTGATGTCAACTCTTGCTTTGCAACGCGTCTTCATTGATACAATCATGTACTGTACACGGAGTTCGCCGACTGTCAGGAAGTGAAGGCACGGGAAATAAAGCCGTATCAATTTAGTTTTGCACACATGTAAATGAACAGGGAGTTGTCAGCGACTGTGAGGAAAATAGGTGGCATACTTTATAGCAGCAGTATTCAAAAAGGGGTCAGTGACTTCAGGAGGGCACTTATCAATGTTTTGAACCGGAAGAGGTTATGGCGGACTAGGAAGTGAGTTGACGTACTTTTACGGCAGAGTTTAAATCAATGATGGTCAATCGCTACGGCGGAGATACCTCAGTAGTAGGGTGACGTATTAACGCGACGGGACAGAAGCCGGAAATGGTCAGTAGCTGCGGTGAGATACTCAGCGAGGTGACATATTTATTGGCGGAGTTATGGTCAGTTGCTGCGGTGAAGGTATGCAGCGAGGTGACAAATCTATACGGCGGAAATTATGGCTCATTGCTGCGGTTGGATGTGCAGTGAGGTGACACACTAATGCGGTGGAGTATTTGGCCTGTGACTGCGGCGGGGATATGCAGTGAGGTGACACAATAACTATGCGGAGTTTGTGATCAATTGCTGCGGTGGAGATGCAGCGAGGCGACGTAGTAAATGGGCGGAGTTAGTGGTCAAATGCTGCAGTGGAGATACAGTGAGGTAACATACTGACGCGGCGTAGCATTTGGCCAGTGGCTGCGGTGGAGATACACAGTGAGATAAAATACTTACGTGACGGAGTTTACGGTCATCAGCTGTGGCGGAGATTACTAGCAAGGTGATGTATTTATGTAGCCGAGTATTGACCGGAAGTGGTCATTGTTGTGCGGCGGAGTTTCATGGTCGGGTTCGGCGGGGCGCGTTGGGCACTTGCACTTTCGTAAGCATTTTTTAGTTTACACATTCATTGAAGAGGTGTGGGCAGATAGCACTCTTTCAGTGTATATGTGTGTACTCGGAATGCACTCATCGGCAGTTGTCGAGAGAGGATTGCCCGGAGTGTGAACACACACAGGGTCACGTTTGCTGTTACTTTTTACTGTCACCACCTGCATCCACTGAGTATAATCAGTTTTTGCAGCTGTCAGTTTCAAACAATTTCGACTCGGACTTTGACATTGCAGGAACTCTTTTTTTTTTTTTTTTTTTACGATACCTGCTGGCAGGGAAACACACACACACACTGAACAACAAAAAACACAAAAGAAAATGCAAACACACTGAGGGTGCTCGAAGACAGATCTGATTTATTTAGTGATCATGTGTACTGGATCATGGGCAGGTAAATATTTGAATAGCTTTAATTTCTCCAAAAAAAATAGAGCAGAGTTTTCTTAAATTTAACCTCTATGGTGTGAGGCTGTAAAACTTTCAATTCATATGACATTGGGTGCCAAGCACCCAGGATAGTCTACACTGAAAAATCCCCTACACTGAAAAATCCCCTGCCACTTTTGTGTTTTTACAGATTACTCTGTCCTTTTGTAACGTATGGTGTACAAGGTTTCTTCTTTAAAGTACGGGTGTGTTTGCACCCACGATGTACGGCGCACAAGTTTTTGGCTCCCTTGTGTAACAATGGGAGTCTATGTTATAACCCTCCGTCGTCTGTCTGTGTGTGTGTGTGTCTGTCTGTCTGTCTGTGTGTCCGCAGTAAACCTTAACATTGGCATTTTCTAAGAATCTACGAACAGCAGAGTCACCAAACTTGGCATGCCGATAGACAGCCATAAGACCTTTCAAAATAGATCATTTTGAATGACCTTGACTCAAGGTCAAGGTCACTAAAGCTGTCTGTTTGAAAATTTTACATTGGCATTTTCTTGGAGTCTACAAATACCAGAGGTTTTCAACTTTGCATGATGATAGACATTGATAAGAACTTTACAGATTTACATGTATTTAATGGCCTTGTTTGAAGGTCAAGGCCACACAAGCTATTTTCCGCATTTCTGTAGAAAACCTTAACATTGGCATTTTCTCAGAATTTACAAACAGCACAGGCACCAAACTTGGCATGCTGATAGACAACCATAAGACCTTTCAAAATATATCATTTTGAATGACCTTGACTCAAGGTCAAGGTCACTAAAGCTGTTTGTTTGACAATTTTGTATTGGCATTTTCTTGGAATCTACAAAAACGGGAGGTTTTAAACTTTGCATGATGATAGACATTGATAAGAACTTTACAAATGTACATGTTTTGAATGGCCTTGTGTCAAGGTCAAGGCTATACAAGCTATTTTCCGCATTTCCACAGTAAAGCTTAACATGAGCATTTTCTCAAAATCTACAAAAAGCAGAGGCACCAAATTTGGCATGCCTATAGGCAGCCTTAAGACCTTTAAAAATATATCATGTTGAATGACCTTGACTAAAGGTCAAGGTCACTAAAGCTGTCTGTTTTAAAATTTTGCATGGGCATTTTCTTGGAATCTACATAAACCAGAGGTTTTAAACTTTACATGGTGATAGACATTGATAAGAACTTTACAGATATACATGTATTCAATAGCCTTGTGTCAAGGTCAAGGCCGTACAAGCTATTTCTGTGAAACCGTAACATTGGGATTTTCTCAGAAATAACAAACAGCAGAGGCGCCAAACTTGACATGCTAATAGACGTGGATAAGACCTATACATCCATACCACTTTAAATGACCTTGACTCAAGGTCAAGGTCATTAAAGCTGTCTGTTGTGAATTTCAATACTACTGTTTTTTGGAGAAACTACAAATACTAGACTCATCCAACTTGGTGTAATGATAGACATTGATATCTTATTTGAATGACCTTGACCCAAGGTCAAGGCCATATAGTCAATTTTGGGGAAAAAAGTGTAATATTGCCAGGAACTAAGAACACCAGAGACAACTTACTTGGCTTGATGATAGATAGTGATAAGATTTTTACAAACATACTCTTTTGAATGACCTTGACCCCTGTCACAAGGGAGCCATGGAGGCTTTTGCCTTTCTAGTTAGGTGATGTACGGCAAACATTAAAAAAGATATAAAACACTGATAACCCTCTCCAGACATCATGGCGGGTGCAAAACTACCCATACTTTTGAAGAAGGATCAATTTCAAGGGTACACTCGGGTAAACATGTGTAACCATATAGAAAACACACAAGAAACAAAGCAACTAACAAAATGTAATAAGTGATGTCTGCATGATGAGATGAAAGAAAGTGCCTATTGCTGATGTTGGCTGCTATGAGGACATCAGTCCCAACAATATAAGTGAAAAACAATTTATGTGACAAAATTTTAACCTTCGCCGTACGCCGTGGGTAAAAAAATACCCACACCTTCATTCAAAGTTACACAACTCTGTCAATTTTCAATGCACATCCACGAAATTTCATGACTTTGTTCATAAGGTATGCGGCTATATGCCCAGCAAAAATTGTGTTGATTTGTTGGTAAACAAAATAGTTATTCAAAAACAAACAACGTTGTATATCCCTCGCCATACGTCGTGTGGTAAAAAACTACCCATACTAACAAAGAAGACACCTTGCGCGCCGTACGTCGTGGGTAGTTTTTTACCCACACATCATGCGTGTGGAAACAAATGCCCCGGCACCGGCTGAGAAATTCCAGACACGTCAGCCATTTCCTCTGCTCTCCAAGAAGACCGTTCTTTGACTGATATCGCCGGCAACTCTGCGTAAGTATTCTTTTTTACGCTAAGTGACCGCTTCCGTTTCCTAAGATATGATGAAAATGTATAAAAAAAAATCTTTCTTTAGAACTTTCATTTCAATCAAAGAAATAGATGACGTTCGAAAAGTGTACAATACATGCGAACTGGTCAATACTGTTTCACGTGGGCTGATACCAGTGACGTCGTGTGATTATCAAAATGTACTTTTTTCCATCGTTATATTTGTAAATACAGTAAAACCTGTTTGTCTACGTTTATAATTTGTCAGTCTAATGCCTATTACGGAGCTCTTCCCGCTATCTGGCCAGGGCTTATCAGATCCCTCGTATTTTATGTCGCCGCTGTATTCGTATGGTGTCACTGGTTGAGTGGCTCCCCTGAAAATCGTCCCAGTCTGTTCTGTTACTGTGTTAGTTGTTGTAACTGCTGTTTCTCTTGAACGGCCGTGAATGTCATTTCCTATCAGTGGGGCAAGATCCGAATGTGAAAGATGGGCCGGGGTAGCTGCAAGATATGTTTATACCCTTACTTTCCGAAGCACAATATAGAAACATGGTCAGTGAAACCATAACACACCTGCCCATCCTCCTCCCTCCCTCCGACCCTAAGCCCTCCTTCCTCCCGCACCCCTTCATCCCCCCCCCCCCCCCCCTCACACACCTTTTATCCCCTGATTTCGTGTAGTTGTTATTTCCCAAAAAAAACTTGATCGATTGCCCCCTCCCCCCCTTTTTCTTTTTCCTACCTAAACCGAGTCACTGGTCATAATAGTCTTACACTGATCAATCGATGTCTTCTTGTCTGTTCAGTTATGCAAACATGGAGGACAGGCCAAATATTTTTGAAGCTCTAACAGTTGCTTCACAAGCGCCATAACATTGCCTCCATTTGGAGAAGGTCTCTCTCTCTCTCTCTCTCTCTCTCGCCGCGAATTAGCCTTTGTCGCTTGCGCGGCGTTAAGCCCTAAATAACTAATTAACTAACTCTCTCTCTCTCTCTCCCTTGTGTGTGTGGTTGGGGGAGGGGGGGGGGATCAGGTGTGAAATCAATTAATTTTGTAATTGATGCGCTGTTGCAGGTGAAGGTGTTCTTGATTTTCTGGCACCAACGCCGTCATTCCAGGCAGATAATGGTGAAGAGGGTGAGGAATCGGGTGGTGCCGTCCTGAGAGAATTAGACGATTCTACGGATGATGACGAGCCCGATGGGCTTTGAAGTTGTTTGTATGGTAGACTTACATAGGCACATTTGGCTGCAACTTGTTGAACCTGGTAACCATCACTCTAAAAATAAAGTGCTGAAGTTCATTCAAGGTGGCTAGATTTGCGAAATATTCTGTCACCGAATAGCTTTGGCGTGCCGCTGGTATTTCCTAAAGTTTCCCTCTATGTGTGTGTGTGTGTGTGTGCGTGTGTGTGTGTGTGTGTGTGTGTGTTTCTCTCTGTCTGAGACCAAGAGAGACAGAGAACTGATTTGTCCAGAACCCAGAATTCTTATTTTATTATTTTGCACAACAACAAAGTCAGGACAATGCTTATGTGTTGAACTTACTTACACAGTTACGTAACTTCCACAAATTCAGCTCCCAGAAATGAAATCAAACATCTGTGTCATCATGTCTGTCCGCGTATGGAGTGTGTGTGTGTGTGTGTGTGTGTGTGTGTGTGTGTGTGTGTGTGTGTGTCGCAAGGACAGACAGTAACAGACCTGTGCGTAAAGTGTCTCTCTCTCTCTCTCTCTCTCTCATCTTGACATACGCTTGGAGTATTGACTCCAGCTACAGGTGATATCACGGCATCAATGGACTGCTTCGCTTGAACGGTGGAAGGTATAGGTACTGCGAGTCATTTTATTCACAGAACTGTTGTTTTCTACGTATCATCAGTGAATCGTTCATATGAAAAAGCATGGGTAGTTATTTACCCACGACGTAAGGCCAGGAATAGTCAAGGAATCTGCTATATAAAAAGCATGGGTAGTTTTTCACCCACGATGTACGGCCAGGAATAGTAGGTGAATCGCCTATTTAGAAAGCATGGGTAGTTTTTCACCCACGACGTACGCCGTGTAAGTTTTTAGGCGACGTACGGCGAAGGTTAAGACTTACATCATGTTTGTGTATACAAATGACCTATAAAAACCATCACACTAGTGTGTCTATAAGAAATTTTGTCCGGCTAGCATCCTAACTTACAAGCAGATCGCTCATATCATTCTAGGTACAGGTATAAACATCCACTGACCAAAAATTGATCTAAATAACACCATCCAATGGAAAATCACAATAATCATCACAGTCATCATTTTATCTCATCAGTCTTGGTCTTTGTTTGTTTGTTTTGTTCCGTGTGTTAATTTCTTTTTTCTTTCTTTTGTTTTTTTTTTTTGTTGGGGGTTTTGTGCATGTGTATGTGTGTGTGTCACTGTGTGATTCAAAGTTATGGCACATAAGGCAAATGGTTGTTCTTAGCTATCTTTGTAAGTGTCCTTTACAATGGATTCAGGACACCACAGCATGAATAATTTTAAGTACTCCTTCCTTTCTTCTTCTGATATTGTTTGTATTGATTTCTACCTCAGTTATTCTTGTTTGGGTTTATCTGACGTATTCAAGTCTGCATGCTTCTTCTGTAGGTGGAACTTCAGGGTATAGTCCCTGCGAAAGGCAGCACCACACACCTTGCAAACATGTGGTCTCTCGTCACGGTGCATCAGATTATGATTCTTCAGCTGATTTGATCGCCTGAAAGACTTGCCACAAATTTCACACACATATGGTCTCTCATCTGTGTGCATTCGCAAGTGCATTCTCAAGTTGCCACCCTGGGCAAAGGCAGCACTGCAGAACTGACAAACGTGGGGTTTGTACTGTGTATGGATTCGCTCGTGGTGCCGTAGCTCATTTGTACCCTTAAAAGCTGCCCCACAATTGCCATAGGAACATTTAAACGGTCTCTCACCAGTGTGGGTTCGCATGTGATTAGATAATCTGAAGGCGTGCCTGAAGCTTATACCACAAACTGTACACATAAATGGCTTCTCTCCACTGTGGATTTGGGTGTGTCTTTTTAAAAAAACAGCCTTACTAAATGCTTTGCCACATTCTTTGCAGACAAACGACTCCTCCTGCTGATGCTGATGAGCCTTCATGTGTCTCTTGAGATTGCGAGAATCTGGAAATGTTTTTCCGCACTCCTCACACACACTAGGCTCCTCTTGGTTCTGCACAGGGTCCTGCTGTTTGTCTTTACTGTCGTGGTGAACCTTTGTGTGTCTGTGCAGTGAGAAAGAGGTTTTGTAAGCCTTCCCACAAACATCGCACGCATATGGTTTGTCTGCACTGTGAGTTCCGAAGTGTATTTTCATGGTGGTGTACTGAGCAAAAGCTGCCCCACACTCTTTGCAAACGTAGGGTTTCTCCCCTGTGTGAGTTCTCATGTGCTCTGCTAGGTACTGGGACCGGGCAAACGTGCTTCCACACTCCTCACAGGAAAAAGGCTTCTCCCCTGTGTGGCACCGCATGTGGTATGTCAGCTTGTATTTTCTACTGAAGGCTGAGCTGCAAACAGAGCATACAAATGGTTTTTCACCAGTGTGTGTTTGCGTGTGAAGCTTCAGCTGGTAAGCTTGCTGGAAAGACGCATCACACAGGGCACATGAGTGTGCAGTCAAATCTTTGTGTGTTTTGTGATGCCTCTTCAGATTAGAAAATGTTGAGAAGTTCTTGTGACAGAACTTGCAAGGAAAGAAATCCGTTACTGCATGAACCTTGTGCAGATGACCCCTTAGGTGATGTCTCCATTTGAACGTTGCATCACACTTGGTACAGGAATGAGGTCTATCGTTTGACTGAGCTTGACCTGCATTTCTCAATTTGTAAGTTACTGACCGTGCAGCCTGCTCTTTCGGTTGGGCAGAGTAAGACAATGCAGGCTGTACTCCATCTAGTTCATGTCTATTTTCCTCAAGAATGGATGCTTCAGCTACTGTTTCTGCCTTAACCTGCACATTCTTGTTATCAACACCTTGCTGACTTTCCCCAAAACTAACAGGCAGTACATAGTCTGGATCCTCCTCTTTCAGTTTGCTGTTCCTGTTGGTTGTGAACGTATCAGTGCTCTTTCCTGCCCTACTTGCTTGTGTCAATTCTTTCTGATGAACTTGAAACCTTTCTGGATTACTATGACTGTCATCCATTTCAGATGGGACGTCAAGTGAAGCCCTCGAAGTCTGTTTATCTTTTAAGTGGTTATACTCTGGTCCATCGTCACTGTGAGCAAACTGCAGCTCATTTTTCAAATTTGATGCTGGAGGCAGACTCCTTGGCCCATCTTCTTGTGACATAAATGCTTTCTGTGATGCTTCATTAATCACTGGCACATCACAGGTCTTGGTCTCTAAGGTGCTGTTTGCATGAGATGGATGTCCACAGCTTGCACAGACCAGTATAAGTGGCTCATGGCAGTGGTCACACTGGGCAGATAGCCTTGTTCCAAGCTGACTTGTGCAGTAACTTTAAAAAAACACACAAAAGAAACTAAGACATTTATTTAAATACATGTACACAAAGCCTGAGAAACCACGATATTACATAAAGCACAGCATTGTCAACAGTACAATGTGCATTATGCACTTTTAAATGGGCATTTGAGCAGCATTTACTGATTTAGAAGTGTGGGGTTTTTTGGTTGTTGTTTGTTTGTTGGGTTTTTGTTTTTTGTGTGGTTTTGTTGTTGTTGTTGTTTTTTCTGGTTTGTTGTTGTTGATTTTGTTGTTGTTTTAATTGCCAAGAAGATAGTTTCATGATCAGTTTCCCCCAAGCAGAATCAGATTGTCTGATCGGGTCTTGAGACGGTAAGTAGTTAGGGGACTCCAGGGAGAGTAATGTGGCCTACTTCTAATTGATCTAATTACCAGCAGTACATGAGCTACAGCAGGCAAAACTAAAAAGACTCACTGCCGAATCAGGAACGTGGCAATCTGTGTGTCCGTGGTCAGACCTTCATCTGTGCCAATCTTCACCCAGTGGTTGACAACGTTACCTACAATGTTGATTGCTTCCTTCTTCAACGACCTGCTTGTTTCTGAATCCTCCATGTTTTCGAAATGCAATACTTGCTGGTGTAAACTTACATCAGCCACACCTGCTCTGTAACTTCAGTGACAAATTAGTTCTGGCTTCGTGTCAGCTCTCGCCCTCTCGTTGGCGGAAGTGTACATATTAGAAGACACTGACACGGAGGTATACTTTTAAAGCGCTTATAGTTTCGTATCTGAAGCTCCGACGTATACGAGCGCTCCACGAAAACATACGCTCGGACCGAGAAGGAATATACTGAAGAAGAAAAAAGTCAATATTATGCTGGCCTGAATATTTTATTGATGCCTCCACTTGAAAGGAAAACATGAGTCAGTGTTCCTACTAACTGGAAACACTAAAAACCAGCACCAAAAAATATAGAGTAATGTGAAATTAAAATCAGGCATGCCACTCTGGGAGGAGTGACTTCCGCTGTAAAACGTGATGAAGTGGCACCGCCATGGGTGACACTCGGGGGCGTCTGGATTATATAAAAAAAAGACTAAATTCTGTACAGTTTGGTGCATTTTGAGCATGATGTTAAAAGTGCTTCGGAGAAGCTCCTGATTTTTTTTCTTCCCATTATTAATGAATTGATTTTTGTTTTTGTGGATGTCTGTGTATTCACTGATAAATGGATTGCCTGTAAAACTGATTGCAATTGCTTGTTTTGATCTTTTTTTTTCTTTCTTGCTTTGCCAGGGGTTTCATATCCATGTCTGAGATCAGTCATGAACCGATTTGATTTCCAATGTTCGATTACATTTTCTTACCAAGGCATACATGTATGCATCCTGTCATTTCTGCACCACAGTGAACAATATTCGGGACAAATGTCTTTTTTTTTTTCTTTTAAATATGTATACAGCCAGCCAGAAAATTTGTCTTGTTAGAGTTTCCATGAATATTACTGTAAAGCCCTCCTCTGCTTTGAGCATGTTTGTGCATTGTGTTTAGTACCATCACAAAAGCATTTGCAGTTGTTATCAATGCATCTTGCCTTTGTGGTTACTCTGACAACTTTTACTCACATGAGTAAATATGAAGTGGATGAGTGCAGGAATCGCCTGATTTTATTAGAGAAACAGCCACTGTCTTTCAGTTTCCTTCAAAACATGCATTCTCAGTTACCAGACACACCAAAATTGTAAAAAAAAAAAAAAACCAAACCTCTAAAGACATTTCAATATTTTTATTCAGATAGTACAAACACAAAACAAAGAAAGCTGCTTATATATACATGGAAATCTGAAATTTTGATATTCTACAACATTTCGCTGTACATCACAAACATTTGCGCGACATACATTATGTACGCAAACACACTCATGCTTTCAAAGGAAAAAACGTGCACCCATGCTTTTAATTTTGAAGAATGGACTTTTGCAGGAAACATCGTGGGTGCAAAACCACCCCTACTACAAGAAGAAACTGAACTGTATAAGGTAACATTTCAGTTACAGGCATGCTGATGCGATGTATAGGTTGTTTGTATACACCAAAGTGATGCAAGTCATAAAATTTTGTCAGATTTTTCACTTATATCGCCAGGACTGATCTCATCATCATAATCATCAGCCTGCTAAATTTTCAATAGTACGCGCCTTTTCTTTCTGTGAAAGTCTGACTTCTTTTTTTCTTTTTCTTTTTTTTCGCTCTTTTGTTTGGACGTACATACACATTTTTGTTTTCGGAAATCTTTACATTCATCCATACAGGTAAACACATGCAATGTATACAAACATAAATATGTACATACATACATGTACATACTAACATCCATACATGTATGTTCCAATGTTGGTAGGTATGCATACCTACTTACATTGAAACATGCATACATGTATACATACACACATACATGTGTATATATCATACATACATAACACATGTCCACACATGCAAGCACATCTCTGTGAATGTGGACAGGTTGTTCAGGATAACAGCAGAAGGAAACAGAAAACACAGTATGCACAACAACAGATATAATATATTTTAACTAAAGCATGTGTTTATATTACAATTTACATACTTTTTCTTAGTCAGTTGAGAAAAATTTGTCTTGGGGACAAGTGCTATTGCACTCGAATACATCAACACAAAAAGGAACGAACATGTAAGAGAACATCACATCATTAAAGTCTCACTACAGAATTACAGAAAGTAAAAGTAATTTATACAAGAGACAGTATTAGATGAAAGCAACAGGCCAAACAGTGAAACACGTGAGCAGCTTTGTGTCAACGCTGTTTTAGCACAGTCACTACTAAAGTCGAAGGTTTTCTTTCATGACCTCAGCCTGTGAAGAGAACCAAAGTGCCACGCTCGGTCATGCTTTCTTCACTGGATTCAGTACCGTTATCAAACCGCCCCCTCACACCAATGCCCTTTGGCAGTAATGGAAAGGGGACTGGCCCAGCCAGCAGACAGGCCCAAGCCACTCCAAGAGACAATTTCAGGGGTATCATTGGCTGACACTAGTGACAGTACACAAACCTGAAGCCAGCACCCTCCTCTGGGCATGCGGCGCAAAGAAAGACTGAAGGCACTACTAGTACTTCTAGTGCAAGCCACATTCACCGCAACAGGTTTAGAAAAAGGTGAGAACTGAGGTGCTGACCACTCCATGATGCAAGCGTCCGTTTTATGCAAGGACCGGCTCACTTAGGGACAGGTTTATGCTACCCATGTTTGGGTTTTAATAGAGCAGACCACAATAGAGGTGTCCAGTTTTTGCACTGAGGGCTATCATACAGTGAACATGCGTATCTTTGGGTGTCCATCTTATAGGGGTTTCCCGGTTATGAAGGTGTCCACCTGGACAGATGTTACTGTGCAACACTTATTTACTTATTCACCTACATATACACCCCTTCCTTCGTTAGATTCTCAATCTGATAAAAGAAATCCCACAATGTTTGCAGAACAAGGTCAATTCTTACTCAAACCTTATTCCCCCTCTATACTCATCCCCCTTTCCCTTATCTACACGGGGAGCCGGGGTGGTCGAATGACAGAGCATTGGACTTCTAATGCTCGGGTGGTGAGTTCGATCCCGGCTGGGGCCAAATATTTGTGCTGGCTTTTTCATCGTTGCCCCGTCTTTGATATCAGCCTATGTGGTGGAAAAGAACGTTAATCCCCCAAACACCCACCCACCCTTATCTACACCCTTATCACTTGAGCAGCACTTTGTGAAAATTTGCAAAACTGTACCATCAACTTCAGAGCTTCAGATTGTCGGCGCGCCCGCGCCATTGACGCGTGAAATATCAAAATGACGCGCAAGAGTTAATGTGTATGCGCCAGTGTGGCGCGCGTACTTTTGGCCTTCTGCACATCGGAGTAGTGAAACTAAAAACATCGCGTCTCTGCACTGCCTTGCCTGCCCAACATGTATCGTATCGCAGCACGTCATTGGATGACAGATCTTCCCGAAAGCCAATCCGCGAATACCTTACTTATATTACTCGGTGATGCCAACATCGCTGAATAAACGTGAATCTCATTGGTTTTCTCTGTTAGAAACATCCAATGAAAACGCTTATATTAACAGAGAGTTGGCTTGGACGTCTGCAGATTCCGAGAACTGAATGCTTGTTTCTGTATCAACTGCTCCATCAAAAATGTCGAAAAAAAACCATCGGCGAAGAAAATAAAATTGGTGGCAGGCCAGTCTCTGCTCACATTTGCTCGGACTGAATCTGCAGCTGCAAGTAGGTCGTTTTCATATTCATGATCTCATGAAATTGAACGCCGCAACGCGTCGGCGTGAGAGATCTATATGATGCTTTTCCCCCAACGGCATGACTTCGTTTCCAAAGTGAAAATGATGGGTCATGACGAAATCTAACAGAAAGGTCGGGGAGGAAAAGTTGGAGGGAGGAAAGTAGGCCTAAACTGTGTGTATGTGTGTGGGCTGCCGGGGGGGGGGGGGGCTGAGCGAGAGAGAGAGAGAGAGAGAGACAGGCCTTGTACAGCTCCCAACAATCCAGCTAATTTTAAGGATAGTATCATAACCTTTGTAAATATCACACATTTGAAAACATGCATGTCATGTCAGGAAAAACTCGCTCTCTCTCTCTCTCTGTGCTTTCTTACTAAGTGTGTGTGTGTGTGTGTGTTTGTGTGTGTGTGTGTGTGTGCTTCCTTACTAAGTTTCTGTAGTTTAGCAACGACAAGGTTGTAAACTGGCCGATGGCCAAAATCTTATTCCGTTGAAAAATAAAGGTTTGTCATTGTCATTCTCTCTCTCTCTCTCACACACACACACACACACATACACACACATACACACACACACACACACACACACACACACACAATGCCGGATCCAACTTCCAAAACATGCCCTTTGAAAAAGCTGTTCAGGTGTGGGCACAGAAAAGAAGGCGCTACCTCTTCAAGGACTAAATAAAGTTAGTACACCTCTGACTTTTTTCGTTTCAAGATTTTTTCAATGACCCATCATTTTGAAAATTGACCCCTCATTTTGCTCAGCCATGGGTCATTGGGCCCATGACATTTAAAAACAATCTGAAGCTCTGAACTTGATCAAGTTCAAAGATTTGTTGTTGTTTTTTTTAATTCTCTCCCATCTCCAGCTCAGACAGGTTGTCACAGTTACAGTTTCACTCATGATGCATACATACATATTCCACAATTGTATAGTAAAATATTAATTACAATGGCCATGCTGAGTTGAAACTAGTGAAAGTTATGTCTGTTGTTGCTGTGTCAAATTAGCAGCAGCAGTTGTCGTCTCGGCAAAAGCATGCTTTTTCTGCATGTGAAACTTGAGAGTCTGAGGTTTGCGGAATGCAGCGTCGCAGAGCTTACATACACATGGTTTTATGCCAGCATGCATCAGGTTGTGGAGCTTGAGCTGATTCAATCGCCGGAAAGCCTTGCCACAGGTATCACATACGTATGGCCTCTCATCTGTGTGCATACGAACATGCGACCTCAAGTTGCCTTGTTGAATGAAGCTCGCGCTACAGAACTGACACACATAGGGTTTGTACTTTGTGTGTGTGTATTCATGATTCCTCCGCTCAGCCTGACCCTTGAAAGCACGCCCACAATTTTCATGTCGACACGCAAATGGTCTTTCACCTGTGTGAACGCGCATATGTTTGTAAAATGCTGATGACTGAACAAAGGCTCTTCCGCACACTGTGCAAACATAAGGCTTCTCTCCACTGTGAATTCGATGGTGGACTTTCAAAGCATCCGACTTGTAGAACGCCGCACCACATTCTTTGCAGACATGAGTCTTTTCACCATGAATGTACATGTGCTTTTTCAAATTGTTTTTGTCCGAAAAGGTTTTCCCACATTCTTCGCATATGCACAGCCTCTCGGCAGATTGAGGTACACGACGCTTTGGTGGTCTTGGAACCTTCTCATGCAGGTGCATGATGTGCCTCTTCAGGCAATACGTACTTTTGAATTTCGCCTCACACAGCTGACACGCGTACGGCTTGTCAGTACTGTGGGTGCGCATGTGAGTTTTCAGAGCACTGTGCTGAACGAACGCCGCACCACACTCTGTGCAAACAAATGGTTTTTCCCCAGAGTGAATTCTCATGTGTTCTTTCAGAGACTGAGATGATGTGTACGAGCTTCCGCACTCCTCACAGCAGTATGGTTTCTCTCCAGTGTGACGCCGCATGTGGTTTTTCAGTTTGTAGGTTCTGGCGAAGGCTGCACCACAGACGTTGCAGACATACGGTTTTTCACCAGTATGCCCGCGCCTGTGAATCCTCAACTGGCAGGCCTTGGTGAAGGATGCGTCACAGTCAGTGCACACATGCAACTGAGCAGGTGGTGGTGCCTCCTTGCGAACATACTTGCGCTTTTTGCGGCCCGTTATCTTGCTCGTCTGCTTGCCTGGAGGAGGGGTATCATCTGTCAATGTTACATCGTGGACTTTGTGCAGATGGCCTCTCAGGTGATTTTTCCACTGGAACGTTGCGTCGCACTGTGGACAAGAAAACGGCTTTTTACCCGTCATGAAGCCCCCCACAGGTTTTTTTGTGCTTGATGTTGAAGCTGCTGCACTGGGTGTAGTTAAAATACCATCCAGAAATGATAATTCTTCCAGTGTAACCCGAGCCTCACTGCCTTGAGAGGACGACTCCTGCTGGAAATGGACAGGCAACCCGTCGTAACCAGCTTTACGTTGTGTACCCGTGGACTCATTCCCTGCATCTTGTGGTTCTGATTTCACAGTGGCTCTGCTACCAGTGCCACTGAACCCTGGAGTGCTTTGTGGTTCTAATTTTACAGCAGACGCCGCCCTCCGAGTTTTTCGGCCTGGTGGTTTCCTCGGCCCTTTGATGTATTCTCCAACGGGTGAAAACTGTTCTCCGTGATCGGAGTCTGAAGCTGTGGCTTGACTCTTGCTTTCGGACAAGTCCGCTGCTGTTTGTGATGCAAGGTCACACTTGGCACACATCAGAGTCAGGGGCGTATGGCAACGAGTACAGCGGGCAGCTGACTGGTCTACATGCTGGAAGTTGATATAGCTGAAAGTACAAAAGGAAATAAAATAAAAAATAAACAAATAAATGTACATAAAGTAAAACACACACACTTTCAATTTTTATCCTTACAGGTAATATTAATACACTAGCTGATACAGCTGGGAGCAACTGTTGTTGTTTTTCACAAAGAGAGACAAAATGCAAGAGGTACAAAGTTCTACAAAAGAACTACAAAAAAAACAAAAAAACTTTCCAA
This sequence comes from Batillaria attramentaria, assembly GCA_018292915.2. Taxonomy (NCBI): domain Eukaryota; kingdom Metazoa; phylum Mollusca; class Gastropoda; family Batillariidae; genus Batillaria; species Batillaria attramentaria. The sequence continues at coordinate 138,790 of JACVVK020000409.1, read as the reverse complement.
CAACAACAAAAAAATTCTTTTAGGACACAGTTAAATTCTGTGGATGGAAAATGCCTCACTTAACCTTCTCTGTATCTCACCTAGAAAATTCTACACCGTACAAAGTGGGTGCGAACGCACCCATACTTTAAAGAATAAAACTTGCACACTATACATCATGGGTGCAAATTATGCACACATGCTTTTGAAGAAGAAAGAAAAAAAAATTCCTCACCATACATATTGGGTGCAAACTCACACACACTATTTAAAAAGGAACTAAACTGAATTTATTCTTCTTCTTCTTCTGCGTTCCCTGTTAACTGAATTTATTCAAAATTGCTTACAAACACACAACTACGACGGTCTATGCCCGCCATTTCAATAATATGCGCAGTTTCAATCTTCCGCAACATTCATTTGGTCACACAGATATCTGTTGATATTTCTGTTCGTTTGTTTACTTTACGGTCATACCTTTGTTTACCTAACTCTATCCTCATAATTCACCCACAATGTGCGGATATACGTTTTCGTTGTTTAAAAATGTACGTGTTCATTTATGTACAAAATCACGTAAGTTTTGGTGAGCACATCACAAATACCCTTATTAACAAAGTCACTTAGTTTGGATCTAGCATGAAAAGTGCTCAAACTACAGATGTTTGAATGAAAATGTGGGTGCAATTCGCCAATTGCATCCATGATGCTGAGCAAAGGTTTGACAGTGTGGTGACCAGCATGATCAGCTTAAATTATTATTACTATTACTAGTGTTAGCAAAAGAAACCAAACCGTAAGCCTAAGAAGTCAACAAAGACAAAAAATAAACAAAAAAATAGGTAGAAAAAATAAATGTATGCCAGAAGCACACACAAGAGGCATTAAAAAATTAAGATGCTCACTGCTCCAGCAGGAAACCTGCAATCAGTGCATCACTGGCCAGGCCCTCATCTGTCCCAATCTTCAACCAACTGTCTACCATGGGGCCGCTGATCTTAAACGTTCTCGTCTGCTCATCTGTCTTTGAAGGAACCTCTGTCATGGCCTCTTGGTTCATGCCATTCACTTCTGCAGTTTCTGCGTGTCTTTTCTGCTCCTCTGCCTTTTGAGGTACGTTTGGCTGTGCATTTTCCGCCATGCCATCTGTGTCCCTAGTTTCTGTTTGGTCGCTGGTCTCAACTGTTCCTGTTTGCTCATCTGCCTTTGAAGACACATCTGCAAACTGCGCCTCTTGGTTCATGCCGTCCGTTTCTGTAGTTTCTGCGTATCTTGTCTGCTCCTCTTTTACAGACATGTCTGTCGGTGCATCTTCGTTCATGTCATCCATTTTTGTGGACTTTGGACCACTGATTACCTGCTGCCAACTCCTGAATCAAATGATAAAATCATCATTATAATACCAATTAAAATTAAAAATTCTAAAATTATCATAACGGCACCATTTGCTAACAGGTGAGTCGTTTGTGTCTAGTAAGTGCAGTGATAATCAAAAACAGGGGCAGTTTGTCTGAGACAACAAGGCCATGGGACTGTTCTGAGTTAAATATGAGAAGTCAGTACAACTTAGACTGTATGGAGTCAAGTTACATTTTTTGAGAAAATTTGTGAACCCAGTAGCAAAAAAAAAAAAAGTGTTAAATAAAAATTGTTTTATAACAATAATGCATTCATCACATGCAGGTGTGAATGCAACAGGGAAATATACTTCATAGTGTTTCACTGTTTGTTTATTGTATTCGTCGGCCCCGGCAAGAAAGAAAATCGATTTTTACCTAGATAGATCATCCTATGAATACACAGAACAAGCTCCAAAGCAGTATGAAGTTCTCAAATTATATGTCTCCCTTGAGAACATTATTTCTTTCACGTCTCTTTTATAACAAACATCATGTGCCTGCATGTTTTCCAAGCTTACAACGTTGGCAGGGGTGCACGAAAATGACAAAAAGCCCAAAACTCGTGAACGCCCACGGCCGGGTTATCCAAGTAGCACCGGAAAAACACCCCGCCATCTTGAATTACGCCGGCGCCACTAGCCAGGGATATAATCTCGGTTTCCAGTCTATTTCGGCATTTTACATAGCCTTGAAACTTTTTTATACTTCAGCTTTTGTCACTGCTCATCTTCATATTCACAGAATAAGACTTACTTTTCTTGGAGCACACGAACAACAGTTGTTTAGTAAACATAAAATGGAGCCGCCGTGTCAAGGAGAGCATTGACCACGATGCACTGCGGTTGACGGAAGTTGAATTCGCCAACTGAAGTGGGTGTGTACCTGGGCACTCTTTCTGGTAGGGTCGCCCTGTACACCAAAAGCATTACTTTGCACAGAAGCAAAACCGTGTGCTGCTGTCACAGACGCATGAAGAAATCGGCATACAAGATGTGGCGGTGTTGTTTTGTGCGAATCGAGGACAAGTCTACCGGAAGTGACAATTATATCTAAAAGGAGCTGTACTTCTGTACATCACTGTTACTTTCGTATAAACTATGCTTTCGTTATCTTTTCCATGCACAGTAATATTTGCAATTATTTATGTAGGCAAGTTGTTAAACCACTTGGTAGAAGGCCACATATATACATCTACAGAAAAACACCAAAAGTCATAATGTTGGTTGGTTAGTCCAAGTCAGTGTACGCCAAAGCGAACTATAATTTAAAGGACACATATGCATGTTTGTAGCCAAAGATGACGAAAGGCAGATTTTCTGCAGTCTGATACTGATAGTACCACCAGAGCAGGGCAGGGACAAGCCTGAAAAAAAAAAAAAAATCTAGCTCAGCCATGGAGTAGCCTGTGTGACGTCCCTTACCTGTGTTGTGTACCAGAGAGCACATGATTTTTGAGAAGTGTGAGTGCAGACGGCATATTAACACACACACACACACACACACACAAATCAAAATGTAAACAGTCTCAAAATGTGAATGAGATTTGTTGTTGTTAGTTTCTTTTTCATGTTTTGTTGTTGTTCTTTTGGTTTTTTTTCAGTCACTGAAAATAATACATAATGTGAATACTAATGAACAAATTGCCCAGGTGGAAAAATAAATGAACAGTTTTACTGACTGATTTTTTTCAGCATACATACACAGCATCAAACACATAATCAAGTTGTTGAGAAGAGTACTTTGGTATACATACAGGATATGCTGCACCACTGGTAACAGAGACATGGAAGCGGAAGAGGTGTAATATGTCTTTGACAACACTGAACAGCTATATATATGTCCATTCTGTTCAATTTTTTTATACCACTCTACCACTATTACAAGTCATGGTTTAAAATCCATAATTCACCACACGTGGTATAACATTGTACCCATGACAACCACGCGCGAATTATGGCTGTACCTAAAGAGTGAACATGTACTATGCCTAGCAGTGTTCCAGCAGTGTGTTCTGGTGAAAGGATTTGCGTCACGATATGACGCCAAAAGCGACTAAAGAATAATTCACGACATGACGTGGTTCGACTTCGTACGGGAATGGGGACGAAGGAGTTTCGCCAGTCGCTTGACGTGAAATTGTTGATCTTTTGCTGCGTTTTATCAACAAGTGGTCCTGTTTGTGACAAGCGTAAGCCTAGTTCCAGTTCTCTACTAAGACGGAGGCTTCGAAACGGACCAGCTGACTTCTCAAAGCCTATGGACAAAGCGAGGTAAAGCACCTCAGTCAGTGATGTCGCGTGAAGCATTTGGATTGCCGATGTCAGCTTTCAAATCAAAGAAATGCAGGTACGGACGTGGTATAAATAATTTTCCCAATTCAGTGCCCCCGATTACGTAAAATACACCACACTCGTTTGTTGATTTCGACCGTAAAACTGTGAGTTAAAACTCGCAGTTTTACGGTCGAAATCAACAAATTCGTGTGGTGTATTTTCCGTAATCGGGGGCACCTCATTGTGAAAACTCAAAATAAACCATGCTGTTTCAAGTCAGTGTTCAAATCAAGGTTGACAGAATTTACACAGGCAACACATGTGAATGAGTTGCCTACATCACATTAAATTATGTTTTATATCATTTGCCATGACATACATTCATACAAAAGTATTTGTAAGGTTTCCTTCAACATGCTTTTTCTGCATGTGATTTTTCAAGGTATCTGACCTGCGGAAAGCTGCCCCACAAACTTTACACACGCACGGCTTTTCATCTGTATGTTTCAACATGTGCATTTTCAGCCCACTTGGCTGCCTGAACGCCATGCTGCAAACCTCACAAATGTAAGGTTTTTCTCCTGTGTGAACACGCATGTGAATTTTCAGATAACCTACTTGGCTGAATGAAGAACCACAAACTTTACAAACTGCAGGTTTGTATTTGGTATGTGTGCGTGTGTGACAGGCAAGTTCGCGGGAGGACTTAAATGCCGAACCACATTCAGAACAAACATATGGCCTGTCACCAGTGTGCACACGCATATGTCTGTCAAGTCTGCTCGAAGCTGCAAAGGCCGCCCCGCACACTGTGCACATATGAGATTTTTCACCAGTATGGATTCGGATGTGTGTCTTGAGTGCACTGGACTGGGCAAACGCTACACCGCATTCCTTACAAATATATGGCTTTTCTCCAGTGTGTGTTCTCATGTGTGACTGCAAGATTCCTGACTGCCGGAAGGTGGCTCCACATTCTTCACATATGTAAGGTCTCTCTCCTGTGTGGCAACGCATATGGATTTTTAGTTTGTCCTTTGTCTTGAACCCCGAAGTGCACACTGAGCACACAAATGGTCTCTCGCCAGTATGCCTTCGCATGTGAAGCTTCAGATCCCAAGCTTTCACAAAAGCAGCATCACATTCTGTGCAAAAGTGCTTTTTGACAGGCTTCGGCTTCTCATGATTCTGCATATGTTGTTTTACATCTAAGTACGAAGTAAAGCTCCTATCACACATTTTGCACGGGAACACCTCTTTCACTGAATGAACTTTCTGCATGTGCTCTCTTAAACTTTGCTTCCATCTGAAAGCTGCAACGCAGTTTGAGCACGAGAAATGTCTTGCATCATCAGCCTTGCTACGTGTTTCTGTCTGTGTCTCCTCAAACCTATCAAAAACTTTGTTCATACTTGATTCAAAGGCAACAGGTAAAGCATCATCCCCATCATCTGTCTCTGCTTTTTTGACAGCACATTCTGATGAACCCGACGTGTCGTAAGTCTCTAACTTTATAGCATGCGTAGAGTTTTCAATCTCCCTCTGGTTCAGGTTCAATTCCTGCCCATCAAAGTCAGCACAAAGGTAGCTGCACCCCTTGGGACGGCGTTTGGATTTGATCTGTCGTTTTCCTCCGGGAGTAAATAGTGCTTTTTTTCTTCTGGACACCAGTGTAGAAGCAGTCTGGGTTTTTGCTCGGGAAGCACGGAGTTTGGGAGCAAGATAACACTTTGTGCAGACAAGTGTAAGGTGTGAGTGACAGTGGATGCAATGGGTAGCAGGCTGGGCTCCCATCTGGACATTCTCATATCTGCAATAGCAAAACAGTTACATCTACTTGATAAGATTCACTTTCATCTGACATACATGCATACATCAAAACGAAGGGAAGTACTCTGCGGACATAAGAATCCACACTATAAAATTTACGAAGGGGTGGGGTGGGCGGTGTATCATATTCATTACACAGTTCAGCCCATGTGCATGAAACTTTCAATACAGTAAAACACAGTTCATATGAATAATGAATCTCTGTATAGTTTCTCAGCATGCAGCATGAGCAGTTAACCTTCGCCGTAAAGCACCTTAAAGCTTGATTGTACATCATGGGTGCAAACATACCCATACTTCAAAGAAGAAAACTTGTGAGCCCTATGGTGTGGGTGCTAACACACCAATGCTTTTAACCTTTTCCATAATGATGTCTCCTAAAAACTTGCATGCTGTACATCATGGGTGCAAATGCACCCACGCTTTTAAAGAAGATAAAACTGAAAACATTCCTTGCCGTACGTCATGGATGCGAACTCACCCACACTTTTAAAGAAGGAATTAAACGGAATTAAATAAAAATTGCTTACAAGTCATTATCTTTTGTCTGATAAAGCGTTTTTCATGTATTTTGCCGTGACTTATGTCATCAACGTAGCTGGTTAATGACACTTACACGGGCAGGTGACAATGGCTAGAATTCTGATTTTCCTCGCTGAACTTCAAAAAGTGACAGTAACAGTTTCAGATTCTCGTAATTTTTAAATCACAGTGTCCTGCAGTGTCTTATATATATATATATATATATACTTACTGCTGAATAAGAAAATTCGCAATCTCTGTATCTGTAGCCAAACCCTCCGCAGTTCCGATTTTTTGCCAGGAATTATACACTTGGTCTTCAATTTCGATGTTTTTCTTTCCTGTCGTATTGTCCTCCGTCGGTTCATCCTCAGTCTTATTTCTTTCCATCATTACCCGACTGGTTTGAATGACTATCATCACAAAGCGCATACGACACTACGGAGAATCAACTGATTACATTCACAGCCTTCTTACGGAAGTCACTGCATGAGAGTAAAGCTGACTAGGTTTGCTGAGATTAGTTTCGTATAAAAGTAAGTGCAATATGCCACCATTGATGTGCGCTGAATGTGTTTGTGTCCATGTCATATAACTTCATGACTTATCATGTCAGGTCATGTTTTCTGTGACTTCCCATTTAAAGGGTACGGCAAGTCAAGAGCACTATCGGGTTTAAATGACAGATATTGAGGTCCTAAGCTGTTAGACAGCAAAAGTTTTCGTGAACAAAGTACCATTTACTCAAAAATGCACCGAAAACGCCCTCTGCTTTCGGTTCCTGGGCTGCGCCATGTTGCCGCACTCTTTCGCGAATGAGACGGGAGGGGTGATGACCGTGACGTCACTCCACCACCACTGTCGGCAGTGCCAGCTTTGAGCGGGTTGTTCCAGAGTATTATTTTGTGTTCGAGATGCCACAGTGCAAAGCGTTTGGTTGTTTCAGCAAACACGGCATGTGTAAGAATGCAGATGGAAGCCACAAAAGCTTTTATAAATTTCCGAATCTAAACAAATCAAAGGAAAAACGGAGGTTATGTGCGAAATGGTTGGAGACATTGAAGAACGATCGCTTGCCGCTGTGGTCGCCGCTGCCGGCCCGGAGGCTGAGTCAGTCCGCAGTCAGTGCTGACTGGCACTGAGCGGCGGCCGGCGCCGGCATGCAGAACAGCAGCGCCCACGGCCCGGCTCACCCCACCCTGTCCATACAGCACAACAGTAGAAGCCATCCCTCACCGGCCTGACCACTATTACGCAAGGTGTGGGCTTTCCCCGCCGGCCAGGCCCGCCGCCACTGACTGACTCGGAGTCAGTGACCCGGCTCCGGCTGTAGCGGACTGGATTCAGTTGCCTAATCTCTCACCATCCCTTTGCCTGCTCAGGGCAGTCTTTGTGTATCGTGAATCAGTTACATCATCCACGACAACGCTTCACCGAGGTGCCCCTCCTTACGGTTTTGACTGTTTAAGGTTACGCAGATCGTGGTTTCTCAGGCGAGCCGCGCCGGCCGGGGATCAAAGCCGGCGGCCGGCCGGGCGGGTACGACGCGTATGGCGACCCGGCCGGCTTGACCAGGTTCGGGGTATTGGAAGTGGGTGGGAGTGATGGCCGGGATGAATACAGAGCGAGACTGACTCAGTCACACTGACTGCGGCGTCAGTCCACTTTAGGCCGGGCTTGTATGCGTTTCATAGCGTAGGCTTAGCTCTGTTCAGTTCAAGTTCTGCCGGCATTGTGACTGACTGATTTTTTTTTTCTTTCCGATTTTAGTTTGTCAGTCTACTGAATACTGATTAAGCATCATGATACTGCCCATGTATCATGTCATGATTTTTTTTTCTCTCGGGGTTTGAGCCAGCCAACGGTTAGTCAAAGGTTCGCAAGCATACACCCTGCCGGGCGGCATCATGAATGTGACCTTGTGCCGGAAACCTAGTCATTTAAATGATTTTTCACCATAGTATTTTTCCCATCACACTCAGTCGAGCGGTCGACTCTAGCCAGACAGCTCGTCGAGTTTGCACCCTCAGTCTTGTGAATTCGGCGGTCACTGGCTTGTTTGGGTACTGGCCACGTAATAGCCTTAACGGCACACTGATGGGCCCCGCCGGCCACAACTTGCCCCAACCACTTCCCACTGGCGTGAGGGCGGTAACGACAAGAGGCAAGTCCCGTTACAACGACCATGAAACCACATGTGACTGACCATGAGGGGTGACACTGAGGAGATGTGTGTGTGTGTGTGTGTGTGTGTGTGTGTGTGTGTGTGTGTGTGTGTGTGTGCGCGCGCGCGCGCGCCGGCGCATGCGTGCGCGCTTTTTGGCTGTTTCTTGCTCACTCGGCCATTGTTATGGACAGTCAGTATGTCTGAACAATTAACTTAGTGTCTGAGTCTGAGTCTCTCTCTCTCTCTCTCTCTCTCTCTCTCACACACACACACACACACACACACACACACACACACACACACACACACACACACACACACGTAAAGCGATCTACTTCTTTATATACCAGATATTTTATAGTACCAGTGCACGAAAGAAAATTCTTTTGCCTGTGGTTAACCTGAACCGGCTGTGGTGTCAAATCAATGAGGATCTGTGTACATGCGGTGGAGGTGTAGGCATATCTCACTAATCTCAGTACTTATCTGACGCCTAATAATATTATTTCACAACTAGCAGAACTGACTTTGACACTATCAAGTCAACTTGGCTCGACTCGGGCTATCATGCAACTCGTCACTCGTATCGCCGCTATCATCAAAGAAGCCGAATTCCAGACAAAGCATGGGCTGGCGACTGACAACTGAGGCGCCGCCAACTGGCCGCAAAGGACGTGTCATTTTTCACATACCCGTTTCACAGACCCGGAACTGGCTTACAGCAGCAATACACAAGAAGAACATCTGCATTCGGGCGGCAATGTCTTTGCTCAGCCCCTTGTCCAGTCAGTTCATCGCCGGCTAGTGTGTTGGATCTTTGAAACGGGTATGCGAAAAACCGTGAAGCCGTGGAAATGGTCTGGTCAATCAGACAGTCCCTTGTATTATAGCATTTGACGCTAAAGTATGCAGTCCTAGAAATCGCTGTGACGGGAAGGGTGAATGCGCGCGCGGCGTGTCAGTGTGTGTGTGTGTGTGACGGTGTGTGTGTGTGTGCGCGTGAAAAACTGCACAAGTGGGTTCACGAACCTGGAAACACTCAATACAAGTGGGTTTACAAAAAAAAGTGGGTTCACGATCGGTAAACCCACTTTTTTCAATACTTGGAAAGAGTAGCAAATGCTCGAAAAATACCCCCCTATAAATATCTCACTGAACCCCCACTACTCAACTTTTTCCAACTTTGAGTGTTTGCGATTTCACACTCCGTGGTGTGTGTCGGTTTCTGCCTTTGGCAGGTTTCAAGGGGAAGTCACTCTGAAGAGCTATTGATTTATGTCACTTCCGGTTCGCGGTTAATACGCGAGTGCCGCTGCTTGTGGAATTTGTGGTGCTTTCGTGGATAGTTTTCTGCAACTTTCAGCATTCTTGCGTCCCAGACATGGAAAACAAAAAGGTGAGTACTGTTGTGCATTTGATCTATGCTTGAGTCTTGTCTGTATTTGACATTTCCTGACTACAACGACCTACTTCTCAGATCAAAATCAGTTTCACTTTCAGTGATACACACCAGCATTCCAGTTGGCTGAAGGCGCTTGATTTTGTTTTCCCGACAAACAATTCATCTATTAATGTACTATCTTTAGGCATGGGAAAGGGTGTAGAACGGCTGACTTTCATGAGAAACTGCGCGGGGAGAAACGGGTGTCCGCGTGCACCAACGATTTGTATTATTCGATCGGTCGCGTGACACACACACTTGCCTCCGTTGCCATCTGTCAATCGCACAACAATCTGTCGATCGCTCAGTGCAGTGAGTCTAATGATAAGATTGTGTTGCCTACAATGTACGAATATCGACAATATTGTGTTGTCTACAATGTTCGCTCGCGCAAAATGTGTTTCCATTTTAGTGGCCAACTTTACTATTTGCTGAAGATTCTGTGACTGTTGGTGCATGTAAGTTAGGTGTGTTTATTCCACCGGCAGACAATGGCCTTCTCTTACGAATGATGGAGACTGGATCTTTAACGAGTACACTTGATGATAAATGTTGTACTTGTATGTACTCGGAGTAAGCACCACACTCGTGTGTGCAAATGAGTTTGATTTTGAAGAAGGCAAAATCCTAGATCAAATTCTTACCCCATTTGGGATCAAATCCAAGACTCATTGCCTTTTACTTCAGCCACTGTTTTGAAAAAGATGTCGTTTTATTGAGAGGAGGGGGGGGGGTGTCTTCCTGGTGTATGTGATTTTCTGCTGCTGAGTTCAGCCCAGCCATCTATGTGCGCTGCACCACCACAAGAAAGTGATTGTCACATTGCGCAGAGCAGTCATTTGATCTACACTATAAGCTCATCATCGGGTGATAAATTGTGCTGTGTGATCAACAGAATGATGTTGTGCGACCGACAAATTTAAGAGATCAATCATCTGAGAGATCAATTGTGTCGATCGCTATTGATCTCTTAAGCCCTTGGTGGATTATGTGTGTATGTGTACAGTACAAGTTGTATAAGTCTCGTATAATTTCCTTTTTTTTTCAGACAGGATCTCTGAATGCGTCAGCTGTCTTCGAGTATTTGAAGTCTTCAGGGATAATAAATGAAAAGGGGTAAGTGCAAACTTTACACTTACACTTACTATTTACTAATTTAGTGGAAATTTTGTTGTTGTTTTTTCTGAGCCAAACCAGGGCCCAGAATGCTTGCTTTCAATAATACTTTGCATCTGGTAGCCCGGAAAAAATGGTCGGCCCGAAAACTAGAGATAAAAGCTGAGTTATGTTTTTGTTTTCAGTGACATGCATTCCGCTGAGACAGACTGAGAAAGAAAACACACACACACACATACGTCATTCATCCCATATGAAAAAGCCTTATGCTTTGTTAATACACATAAGCCATATGGGCTTTGACATTCTGGCTGTTGTTGAGTTTTGTTTGTCCAGATCTCGCAGTGCATCAAGTCAGCCTGACGTTGATCAGGAAGTCCTTGAGGCGGAGAGCAGTGCAGCTGAAGAGGAGGTACCGGACTATGCGCCTGGTTCTCCTGACCTCTCAGATTCTGCTTCGCTTTCTTCGGTTATCACTGAGTCGGCCAAATCCGACAGTGGGAGTGACATTGTTCTTATTTTGCGTGACGCTTTATGAAATGGGGAGAGGAGCAGTATGGGGAATTCTAGCTAACATTTGGCTGATTTGCTGATGATCGTGATCGCACGTGAAGATTATGCTGTGGGATATGGCCTGTGAAATTTTATGGTTTCTTTGCATTTGAACACCATTTTTTTGTTGTTGTTTCCTATCTGTTGTGTAGTTCATGTCATGTAGATTTTTCACAGTCTTTTAAATCAATGTTCATATGCAACTTTCAAATGCTTTCTGAGTGTACAGTTCTGTGCTTGTTTAGCTGTTTTCACTGCTAGCACACTGACTTTCGGCGGCGGTTGATTTAATGTCCATGATTTTTAAAAAAAATTATTTATTAGTAGTACGTGACAAGACCTTTCAAGTGAAGATGGCCTTGACCCAATGTCAAGGTCACAAGATCAGTGGAAAATTTTGAAAAAAAAGAACTTTAAGCATTTTCCCCTTGACTATGGCTACTATAACAATGAAACTTGGTGTACGGGTAGTTTAGGGAAAGGGCTTTTTTTTTTTTCTTTTCTTTTCTTTTTTTTTGGGGGGGGGGGGGGGGGGCTGCCCCAACTCTTTTTGCCAGCTCCAGTGGTCTTCCTCCCAGGTCATGGGTGGAATCCACGGAGGGCTGGAAAGCTGGGGTAAGTTTTATTATGCATGATGATAGAGATGAGGATGATGGTAAGATGATGCTATGGAGGTCCGTGTGGTTTGGGACTGCGGGACAGGGCCGCATTCCTCGCTTCCTGCCATAAATATCCCGGCGTTCACCAAGGCCAGGGAACTACGGCACCTGCGATGCCGGCCGTGTAATCATCCACATCATTAGACGTGTCATACCAAGGGAAGCACCCCCAAAGTCGCACCGGTGAAGTGGGTGAATCTCGGCTGTGTGGCAACAGCCTCCCCACTGGGACCACAGCACACCCGCTCTGGGTAGGAGCCGACCTAGGTAGGAAAAATCCCTCTTGCCTCGGCTGGGATTCGAACCCGGGTCTCCAGGTCCATGGTCCGAAGTGCTCACCACTACACTACGGGGGCCGGTGCGGAAAGGGCTTCCTTAATGTATAAGTTTGGATGACCTTGGGTCAAGGTCAGGGTCACAGGAATTGATGGAAATCGTGAAAAACTGCAACATTTTCAATTTCTTGGAAACTATTAGCACTACACTAATGAAACTTGGCCAGAATGTAGTTTGTGACAAGACCTTTCTAACCATGTAAGTGAGGATGACCTTGACCTAGGGACAAGGTCACAAGATCAGTGTCATTGGAACACGTGAGTCACATGGGCTTTGTCCTTCTACTTTCAGGAAATGTTGAATGTTTTGATCATGTGGTATCTTGAAAATTAATGCCCATAACTTGTTCTTTCATGTGTTATAACTGGCACTGCATGCATTCATTTTAGTGTCCAACATTATTTTTCTTCATTTACTTGCACTTCTTGCTTCTATTTTCCCAGTTTCATGTTTCTAAGAAATCCGTCTAATAACATTTCTGTGGGTTCTTTGGCTTCCTGTCTGTTTTTTATTTGCCTTTTTGGAGGTATTCTGCAGACCAGCCCTCTTTTGCAGTGCAAATTCACAATGTGGTATAAGAAAATAGAAAGGGGGTCTCTTTGTTTGTTTAATTCTTTGCATGATTTTTGTTTCTCACTACAAATTGAGAACCCCAGCGGTGGCCCGGTGGTTAGGGTGCCCACCTCGGTATGCGGAAGACCTGAGTTCCGAGGTGACCCAGTGTCAGTATACTTTAACTGGGGTGAAACATGAAGCCTGTGCTGTAACTTCTGGTTCATGTGTGGCACATTAAAAAGTCAAAGCAGCACCACCCTAAAAGAACCAGTGTAGTTTGCTGGGCATTAAAGCAGCTATTTTGAGTTTACTCTTGAAATTGTAATAATTTTTTGGAATCCAGTACATTTGTTTTGACGTCGATCGATGAAGATTCCATTGCAGTTGACGGAGCGGTTTTGTCGTTATTGTTGTTGTCAAGTTGATAGGAAACCGCCCCTCCCTTCCTCCCCCATTTATGTAACTGCTCATTCCCATGCTTTCGACCAATCAGCTATGGCCAGTCCATTTTGGCTGATAGTATACAAGAGTCTGTACATGTATGCATGCTTCAGTGAAAGTGGATCAGTTGGCTAAGACATCATAGAGTTGTGCTAAATTTATTAACAGTGTCAGTAACACTCCTGAGGAAAAAAAAAGAAACTTTTCCCCCCGAATTTTCTCCTAGTTTTTGTTAATGCCAAAAGTCATGGGATGACACACTATATTTTCCCAGTAGGAAAATTCAATATACTGTAGCTCCATTAAGCATTAAGCTCCATTAATAATCAACATACTTCAAATGGATTTTTGACAAAAATTAGTCTCAATCCTAAATTGTATGTGTCACATGTAAATGGTATGTAAACCATTTTTGAGTATGACAAATTCTTTGAAATCAGAAACACAACTTGTATACAAGTTTGACAACATTTAGTGTTGATTTGGACCCTGTAGATGATCGCATTTTGCGTCATTGGACCTTCTGTTCCTGTTAATGTTACTTTGATTTGAATAAAAACAAAGTAAAGAGTAATCTGTGTCAGTTCATTTTCAGATTTAGTTCTGTCTGTCTGTCTCTCTGTGTGTGAGTGTGTGGAGCAAGAGGATACATGAAGTTTAAAAACAAAAACAATGAATGTTTTTGTTTATTCTTATCAGCTGAAGTATCTTGATTTCGGGTAGCACCAAACTGGGAACCAACACACATACCCACATTATGATTAAGCATTCACAACCTCATGAATGAGGGGAGTCAGGTTACCTCATGGGTTAGAGCATTGGACATGGAGGTTGCGGGTTCAAAACTCGGGAGAAAATTTTGTTCTTCTTTTTTCCTTGTTTCCCCCATATTTAGAATAGTCGTCGTGGTGAATAAAGACATAAAACAATGAAAACACCCACCTGCTCGACCACCCACATCAATGAACCCAGTTTTCCGGTTTGGTGAACCCAATTTTATACACTCGGCACTCTAAAAATAGCATGAACCCACTTGTATAAAATGAACCCACTTTTTTCTACGTCTGTCGTGAGGTGGCAAAAATCATTTTTGTAAATCTCTGGTAATGGTTGTTATTAGCAAGTCACAATGAAAGAGTGTGTCAAGCGTTGGAGCCCTAGGAGGTACAGAACTGGTGGAACCCATTTGTGCGTATTATGGCAGGTTACCCACTTGTGCGGTTTTGAACGTATGTGTGTGTGTGTGTGTGTGTGTGTGTGTGTGTGTGGACAAAGTACGCACGCACGCACGCACACACAACCCCTCAATGAACTGAACACAGTACATGCAACGCTCATTTGCTCTTTTATGTTTTAGTGTTTGTATTGATTTGTTGTTGTTGAAAATCAGTTCAGTTTTGTTTGTTGTCCCTGTCGTTGTTACCAAGCGATCATTTTTTTTTATACAAGTTTGTATTTGTTTAAACTGAGCAGTGTTTAAGTGTGGCCAACATCTCGCAGCCGGTTTATCAGTTCTCTTAATTTGTCGGGCTTTGCGAGCGCAGTGCCGGTTTGGTCCGTTGCGCCTGTCTTTTCCGCTCTGCTGATACCAGAGTGAGACGCGGCATATCCCGTTAGACAGTAAGCTACTGGCACTTGTACATCGGTAGGGACCGTCGCGAGCCGGTAGCACTCCACGGCCGAGTTGAGTGCAATACGGGATGGAGAGAGACTGATCATGTAATCTGCGTAACCCGTTAGACGGTGAGCTACAGGACTTTGCACAGCGGTGAGGCGTGAGGTCAATACACAAGACTGCCCTGAGCAGGCCAAAGGATTATGAGAGATTATGCAACCTACTGCGAGCTGCGCGACGTCGGGGGGGGGGGGGGGGGGGGGGGGGTGGGGGGTGGGGGGTTAGGAGATACGGCCATGGCTCCGCTCCAGCGGCTGGAGCGACACTGCCGACTGATTTCGCCGAGGGTGCTGTCAGTCACAGTGTTAGATCAGCCTGGTTTGGAATGTGAAATTGAAGACTCGCACTCAAATTTCAAACTTCAAATTCTGAATTTGTCAGTTCTTAAAATTTGAAACTGATGGCACTGGCACCGACTCAGTTCACTGCCAGTTCCCGGCATCATGATTCACTCAGTCAAGTTGAACTTAATCTTCATATGACCTGTTCAGAGTGGACTCAGTGACATCGATAATTAAGGTAATGGATGAAAGCGCGGGCAATGGCGGTATTCCGGCCGGCAGTTGAGGCCATTATTATTATTCCCTCGCATAACGAGCGTACTAGTATTACTGAGCTGGTAAACGGTGTTTATGGCCGACTTGTACGACTGATTTACTTCAGTACAGGGGCCGGGAAAAGGTGTCCTGGCTGAAACCGGCCGACATTTCAGTCAGTTTATCGGGTCGGAGTTGTTACAAGTATACGGGAGGCCGGCTCACAACGATTCAACGACCTCAGTGAGAATACCGTGACTGACCGTTCAGTGTTCCATCGTCAACCTCAGTCAGTCTTTATTCTAGTAGCGAAGTCAGTTGTCCATCAGGCTGAGCAAGTCAGTCCGCAGGCTATCACTGAGTGTCAGTATGAAAAATACGGCGGAAGTCGTACTGATTTAAAAACACTGTTTGAAACTGAACTGAGGATTAGACACATGACATCTTTGCGGCATGTTCGTCTGACTGTCTATCCGTACCGGCGCGGCCCTATCAGTCTGCCTGTCCGTGCGGTTCCTCTTTACTACTGATCAGACACTGACGCTATCACACGCACGCTGACGCCCGGGACGCACACACACACACACACACACACACACACACACACACACACACACACACACACACACACACACACCGTGACGACACACACACTGGCACACACACACTGACACACACACTTCAGTGACACACACACACACACTTCAGCCGTGACACACCGGCACACACACACACACACACACACACACACACACACACACACACACACACACTGACTAACTCACACACACACACACACACACACACACACACACTGACCGTGACACACACACACACACGCGCGGCGCGCGCGCGCGCACGCACGCACACCGCACTCAGTCAGTGGCGCCGGCCGTGCATATAGTGGCGTGTTTCAAGTTAAAATCGGCGTCACGGCCCGTTGCCGCAGTGTGTGTATTCTCTATATCAGTAGAATCTGTACATCAGTCTAGCTGATAACCAATATTTTAAGAAATAAAAATTGGAACAAGGGAAATATGATGATGGAGAGAACTTAGAACAAAAAAGAAAACACTGAAACCGGTTCAGTACTAGTAAAAAAAACAAAAAAAAAAACTTAAAAAAACCCCTTCCGAAACGGTTCAATTTGGACCCTCTTACTGATTCCCTAAAAATAAAAACAAAAACGGTGTTCATGGGGCAATTCTGCTTTACGTATGTATTTCACTAGACATTAGATGGGCTTATACAAAATAATTATAGTGGAGGTTTAGATACGGAACTAAACGTGCTTGAAAAGTATAGCTCAGCGTCAGACTCCAATGTTTACACTTCCGCCAATGGGGCGACAGAGAGTAACTTTGGTTTCAGTCTAAGTACATGTATAGCAGGTGTAAGTTTCAGCTAGCAAGCATTGCATATATATGTGAAAACATGGAAGATTCAGAAAGAAGCAGCTCTTTTGGGAACAAAACAGTCAACATTGTTGGAGACATTTTGAGTCACTGGGTGAAGATCGGCACAGATGAAGGCCTGGCTACGGACACACAGATTGCCACGTTCCTAATTCGGCAGTGAGTATGAATTGTGCCACATGAGCCTTTTGGCTTTGGCTGAGCTAGCTCTTGTATCGCTGGTAATTAGACCAATAATAAATATGTCTTATTAACCGTCCCCCTCTCTAACCCCTCCTTTCCAGTCTTTTTCTTCTTTGAAATTTTATTCTAGAATTAGCTGACCATATACATTGTAGGCACTTGGATCTGATCACCATCCGATTCTTTTTGGCTAAACACGCATTTGTCCGTAATGACAATTTTTTGACAACTTCAGATGCTTATACCTTTCGCTGTATGTTGCCTATGAACTTGGGCGCAGTTCATCGTGGGTGCAAAAACACACCCATGCTTTTAGAGAAGAAAACTTGCGCACCGTACATTGTTGAAGCAAAAACGCCCATGCTTTTAAAAAAGTAACCTTGCACTCTGTACATTCTCGGTGCAAACCCTACCCATCCATTTAGAGAAGAAACTAAACTGAATGAGATAAAATTACTAAGAAACACACTAATGTGATGCTCTGTTTAACCTTCCGGCTACGTCGCTAAAAAACTTCTTAGTCCTACATCGTGTGAAACAACTTACCCATGGTTTTTACATAGGTAATTTTCGACTTATTCCTAGTCCTACGTCGTGGGAAACAAATTACCCATGGTTTTTACATAGGTAATTTTCGACTTATTCCTAGTCCTACGTCGTGGGAAACAAATTACCCATGGTTTTTATATAGGCAGATTGTAGCTTATTCCTAGTCCTGCATCGTGGGAAACAAATTACCCATGGTTTTTATATAGGCAATTCACAACTTATTCTTATTTATCGTTTAATTACTTTGCTAATTACAAGTTAAACAACAATTTTTGGCATGAACATAGTCAAACCATTTACAGTGGACGCCGGATATAAGCAACTCGGATATAAGAAAACTCGGTTATTGCCAACGAATTTTTTTCCCCCGGCCAAACTCTTCTTTATTATATATTACAAAAACTCGGATACAAGAAACTCGCTTATAAGAAAACTCGGTTTTAGGAAAGCAAATTTCTTGTCCCGCTTGATACAAAAACTCGGATATAAGAAACCGAAAGTACATTTCCAAAAAAATTTCACTCATTGTAAGAAACCGAAAGTACATTTCCAAGAAAATTTCACTCATTCTAAGAAAACAGGTCAGGTCTGACGTCACTTAGGACAGGCACATGATGGCGCATGATTTTCTTTTCTTGAATTGGTTCTTTACCATTGTGTTCCGTGCAAAATTGAATGTTGGCAAGAAGAAAAAATACGAGATGCATTTTTGTTGTTCTATTGTTATATGTTGTTTTTATTATTATTTTGTTTTTTTTGCCTGATTGGGAGCTCAGTCTCTCTCTCTCTCTCTGTATATCTGTCTCTGTCTACAGGGCTCGCGTTAAGGAGAATAAAACTATCAGTATTAGACTAACTGTTGATCAATTCCTTTCTTTGACAATATACGTGGTCCATCTTTCCTCCGGGGAGCCGGGGTGGTCGAATGGTAGAGCGTTGGACTTCTAATGCTCGGGTCGTGAGTTCGATCCCGGCTGGGGCCAAATATTTGTGCTGGCTTTTTCGTCGTTGCCCCGTCTTTGATATCACCCTATGTGGTGGAAAAGGATGTTAAACCCCCAAACACCCATCTTTCCTCCATCCCCCTTCCCCCTCCCAACAGAAAAAAAAGCTAATTTGCAGCTTTTTTCAGCCAAATTAGACACGGAAAGCATCGCATATCATACTCTAATGGGACGAGTGTTTTATAGATCAAAAGTTGATACATAATGCACTTTTAATATATCCTATAAATACAAGGGAATTCTCTCTCTCTCTCTCTCCCCTTAGTTTTTGTTTTTGTTTGTTTGTTTGTTTGGTTGGTTGGTTTGGTTTTTTTTTTCCTTTTTGTTTTGTTTTTTTCTTACCACATGACCGCCAGCGCTACAGTTGGGAAGCAAAAACAGTATTTTCATGTTCAAACAAAAAAATCTGACATTGAAGGACACAAGCGCACTGGTGTATATTAACTCTACACATATATATTCTGTGCAGGTCTTTAAGAGAAACCAGATATTTCTTAATTTAATGCAAAACATACACGAACTGAGAAAAAAGAAATGTTTTAAACCTTTTTTTCACTGAACTCGGTTATAAGAAATATTTTTCAAAATACTTTCTTATATCCGACTTTCAGATATAAGAAAACTCGGATATATAAGAAACCAAAAAATTCACCCCCCTCGAGTTTCTTATAACCGGCGTATACTGTATTGACAAAGTCATGAAATTTCAAAGGTGTGACCTAAATATTGACCGAGATACGTTCATCTAAAGCAATGTGTGTGCAACTTTTTACCCACGACGTAGCCGGAAGGTTAAGTCATTTGTAATTGTATGCAAGTGATTTAAATTTATGTCCTAAAATTTTGTCAGACAGACTGTTTTTCACTTACATTGCTGGAGTTGAGCTGTGGTTTGTCAAGTTCTTTGTACATGATGTACACACCAGTTCATTTTGTGTGTTTTTCCAATAGTTACTTCACAAGTCGGCTTGGAACAAATCTACCTGTCCAGTGTGACCACTGCTGTGAGCCGCTCACACTGGTTTGTGCAAGCTGCGGACATCCATCTCACACATACAGCACCTCAGAGACCAAGGATTTTGATGTGCCAGTGATTACCAAAGCACAACAAAAAGCTTTTACCACTCCAGAAGATAAAATGCAGAGTCCAGCTCCAGTACCAGATTCTGAGAATGAGCCGCAGTTTGCTCACAGTGAAGATGGACAAGACTTTGACCACATAGAAGATAAAGAGACTTTGAGGGCTTCACTTGATATTCCATCTGAAATGAATGACAGTCATAGTAATCCAGAAAGGTTTCAAGTTCAGCACAGAGAATTGACACAAGTAAGTACGGAAGGAAACAGCACTGGTAAGTTTTCATCCATCAAGAGCAGCAGACCAAAAGAGGAGGACCCTGACTATGCGCTGCCTGTTGCTTTCGGGAAAAGTCAGCATGGTGTTGACAGCAAGAATGTACAGATTAAGACAGAAGCAGTAGTTGAAGCACCCATTTTTGAGGAAAATAGGCATGAACAAGATGGAATACAGCCTGCATCGTCTTACTCTGACCAAACAATAGAGCAGGCTGCTTGTTCAGCAAGTTACAAATTGAGAAACACTGATCGCAGTCAGTCAGCTGATCAACCTCATTCGTGTTCCAAGTGTGACGCAACATTCAGAATGAGACATCACCTAAAGTGTCATCTGCAGAAGGTTCATGCAGTAACGGATTTCTTTCCTTGCAAGTTCTGTCACAAAATGTTTTCAACATTTTCCAGTTTGAAGCAGCATCAGAAAACTCACAAAGGTTTGACCATGCATATAAGGTGTGATCCATCTTTCCAGCAGGCCTACCAGCTGAGGCTTCACACGCAAACACGCACTGGTGAAAAACCATTTGTATGCTCTGTTTGCAGCTCAGCCTTCAGTAAAAAATACAAGCTGACATACCACATGCGGCGCCACACAGGGGAGAAGCCTTTTTCATGTGAGGAGTGTGGAAGCACGTTTACCCAGTCTCAGTACCTGGTACAGCACATGAGAATTCATACTGGAGAGAAACCCTACGTTTGCACAGAGTGCGGGGCAGCTTTCAATCAGCACACTGCCATGAAAATACACCTCGGAACTCACAGTGCAGAGAAGCCTTATGCATGCAATGTCTGTGAGAAGGCTTACAAAAACCCTTTCTCACTCAACAAACACACAAAGGTTCACCATAACAGCAAGGACAAACAGCAGGACCCTGTGCACAACCAAGAGGAGCCTAGTGTGTGTGAGGAGTGCGGAAAAACATTTCGTCACTCTTGCAATCTCAAGAGACACATGAAGGCTCATTCGCACAAAGAGGAGCCTAGTGTGTGTCAGGAGTGCGGGAAAACATTTCGTCACTCTCACAATCTCAAGAAGCACATGAAGGTTCACGAAAACAAAAAGGAGCGTAGTGTGTGTCAGGATTGCGGAAGAACATTTTCAAACTCAAGCAGTCTTGAGAGGCATGTGAAGTCTCATGAGCATGTGCAGGAGGAGGGGCCGTTTGTCTGCAAAGAATGTGGCAAAGAATTTAGAAAGGCTGATTTTTTACAAAGACACTCCCATGTCCACAGTGAAGAGAAGCCGTTTATGTGTACAGTTTGTGGGACAAGCTTCAGACATGCCTCCAAACTGACCAGTCACATGCGAACCCACAGTGATGAGAGACCATATAAATGTTCTCATGAAAATTGCAAAGCAGCTTTTAAGCGTAGAAATGCTCTGCGGCACCACGAGCGAATCCATACACAATACAAGCCCAATGTGTGTCAGTTCTGCAGTGCTGCGTTTATCCAAAGTAGCAACTTGAAAAAACACTTGCGAATGCACACAGATGAGAGACCGTATGTGTGTGAAATTTGTGGCAAGTCGTTCAGGCAATCAAGTCAGCTGAAAAATCATAATCTGATGCACCGTGACGAGAGACCACACATTTGCAAGGTGTGTGGGGCTGCCTTTCGCAGGGACTATACCCTGAAGTTCCACCTACAGAAGAAGCATGCAGACTTGGATACGTCAGCTAAACCCAAACAAGCGTGCGGACTTGGCCACATCAGCTGAACCCCATCAAGCATACGGACTTTGCTGCTTCAGCTGAACCTGACTTGGAGACAGCTGAACCCAAGGAGCCCAAGCTGGAGCTGTCCTTGGATCAGAGAATTTTAGAGGAAAATGATCATCTTCCAAGGAAAGAAGAAATTTATCCAAGAAAAAATCTGAATGCACGCGTGTGTGTTCCAAGTCCAGTCCAGTCCCCATTCCACCTTATTCTTTGTCTGCTACAACCAGTTCAAGAGACAGCGCTTGCTGCAGTTGTTGTGCCCCCCCCCCCCCCCCCCCCCCCCCCCCCCCCCCCCCCCCCCCCCCCCCCCCCCCCCCCCCCCCCCCCCCCCCATGTAATGAAAGTGACTACAAATAGCAGTTGAACTAACTACTAGCCAATATGGTTTACGAATGGACTAGGTAAGACTAAGAATAGCTCAGCTGCATTGACAATGTGTAATCTTGCAGGTTGTGTAATGAGACTGAAATAGAAACTGCACGAACCTACAACTAGCATCCATAAATGCACTTTGAATAAAATGGCAGTTAAAAGGACCTACCGTTCTTCTGTTTTATATATATATATATATAGTTAGAAGTGTTTGTCTGGTGAGCGATTTGCACGTGTGGCTGTGTTTATATAAGTATATATATGTGAATATTGTGATCGATAGAACTGATTTTGATGTTAGCATATATTTTTGTGTTTCTTCTTCAAGGCCTCTAAGTATATATGCTGGAATTCATTTGCTTTCGGGGGACTCTGAAACCAAGCACCAGCAAAACTTTAAAGGATTCATAGTAGCATCGTGTAAATTTGTACAGTAACATATATTGTCTTCATTGTTCTGCTTTTGATAAAATAAGTGTTCAAAACAATACACAACTTTGGGAGGCTCATTTTACAAATCAAAAACAAAACAAAATTAATAAAGTTAAAAACAATGAAGCAATTGTTAAGAAATGTCAGCAGCGTTTGTACTTTCTGAGAAAGTTAAATTCTTTTTCGGTTGATAGAACTATAAGTCGTTTATTGGAAGTGTTTTATGTTTTTCATTCATTTGCTGGTATTTTAACCTCAGTGTTAAATACAGGAACAGCCTGCAGAAGATTGCATATGTTAGTTCGAAGATAATTGGAGAGACACAGAGAGATATCACCCTGTTCTGCAAGCAGCAAATAAAAAGAAAGACACATTGTATTTTGTCGCGCGAGAACCATGCATTGTTTCCCCTTTTTGAAACCCTTCCGTCTGGCCGGCATTTTAGATGCCCTGCATTCAAAACCAATCGCAGAAAGCATTCTTTTATTCCCACTGCCGTTTCATTTCTTAATGAGTTGTGAAGTGTAGGAGGTTGTCTTGTGTCTGTGGGTGTGTATGCATATGGGTGTGAGTGTGTGTCTGTGTGTGTGCGTGTGTGTGTGTGTGTGTGTTTTATATCTTATATTTTAGTAGGCATGTTTTTATTTCTCAGTGCTACTGGTTGGTTGTATTGGGATGATGGTGATATATATGTGATTTGTTAATGATTTGATGTGATGAGATATGTGTGTTAGAAATCTTAAGCTGGGTAAATTTTAAATGTTGATGTTTATCATTAGTCATTGCCCGTCCGGTTACCGGCTATCTTTCAGCACGAATCAATTGCCCGAAAGGGACAAATAAAGTATTTTTGAATTTGAATTTGAATACCAGTGGTGTTTCATTGAAAGGTTCAACATTCACAGCTTGAAAAAGACCAGTTAAAACTTTCCTAAAACACATGACAGATGACATAGGTTGAAGTCACTGATGATGTGAAAGACTGGCAATATCAGTATAAATGAGAAAAATAAATACTTTACAAAAGAATAAACACACACACACTAAAAGCAAATGCAGATACTTTGGAAACGGGGACGGCGTGGGGTTGGCGGTCGGGAGGGGGGGGGGAGGGACGGCCGGATCAGTGTGTCACAGTGTGTGTGTCTGTGTGTGTGTAGGATGTGAGGGTGGCTGTGACTGACATAATTATGTGAAACGGCCTTCACTGAGCTTGAGTTGCGGGGCCGCCGGGCGGCGGCCGCGGCCGGCGTACTAGTACTGAACTGACAAACCACGCCGGCCGGAGAGGGAGAGGGAGAGGGGGAGGGGGGGGGGAGGTCCAAACAAAACCAAGTCAGCAAGCCTTCAGGTTTTGTCACTGATTTGAGGACTGACATTCTCACCGCCGGGCGCCGGGTAGGCCGGCCGTACTGCAGTGACTCCGACTGAGCCTCGGAGTCACTGACGGAACTGAGCCAGTTCAACTGAGTTCGAGTCAACTGATGGTGAAACTTGACACTCAGTGACTGATGACTCGACTTGGATTTTAACTAACCCGCAGTTTACTGCCGCCGGTATCATGTCGCGGAGACTCATCTGAAACTTTTGACTCATATCCGTTAGTTCAGTCTTTCGTTTATTGCTTCTTTAGTGCACTGAGACTGAAACATAACTGAGCGGCTATCAATTAGGCTCATTCATTCAGCCTGAGTATGAAACCTTCAGTAGCGGAAAACGTGACGCAGTTGTCAGTAATTTATTTACAGTGGACGCCGGATATAAGCAACTCGGATATAAGAAAACTCGGTTATTGCCAACGAATTTTTTTCCCCCGGCCAAACTCTTCTTTATTATGTATTACAAAAACTCGGATACAAGAAACTCGCTTATAAGAAAACTCGGTTTTAGGAAAGCAAATTTCTTGTCCCGCTTGATACAAAAACTCGGATATAAGAAACCGAAAGTACATTTCCAAGAAAATTTCACTCATTGTAAGAAACCGAAAGTACATTTCCAAGAAAATTTCACTCATTCTAAGAAAACAGGTCAGGTCTGACGTCACTTAGGACAGGCACATGATGGCGCATGATTTTCTTTTCTTGAATTGGTTCCGTTGTGTTCCGTGCAAAATTGAATGTTGGCAAGAAGAAAAAATACGAGATGCATTTTTGTTGTTCTATTGTTATATGTTGTTTTAATTATTATTTTGTTTTTTTGCCTGATTGGGAGCTCAGTCTCTCTCTCTCTCTCTCTCTGTATGTCTGTCTCTGTCTACAGGGCTCGCGTTAAGGAGAATAAAACTATCAGTATTAGACTAACTGTTGATCAATTCCTTTCTTTGACAATATACGTGGTCCATCTTTCCTCCGGGGAGCCGGGGTGGTCGAATGGTAGAGCGTTGGACTTCTAATGCTCGGGTCGTGAGTTAGATCCCGGCCGGCTGGGGCCAAATATTTGTGCTGGCTTTTTCGTCGTTGCCCCGTCTTTGATATCACCCTATGTGGTGGAAAAGGACGTTAACCCCCCAAACACCCACCCACCCATCTTTCCTCCATCCTCCTTCCCCCTCCCAACAGAAAAAAGCTAATTTGCAGCTTTTTTCAGCCAAATTAGACACGGAAAGCATCGCATATCATACTCTAATGGGACGAGTGTTTTATAGATCAAAAGTTGATACATAATGCACTTTTAATATATCCTATAAATACAAGGGAATTCTCTCTCTCTCTCTCTCACTCCCTCTCTCTCTCTCCCCCTTAGTTCTTTTTTGTTTGTTTGGTTGGTTGGTTGGTTGGTTGGTTGGTTGTTTTTTTTTTTTTCTTTTTGTTTTGTTTTTTCTTACCACATGACCGCCAGCGCTACAGTTGGGAAGCAAAAACAGTATTTTCATGTTCAAACAAAAAAATCTGACATTGAAGGACACAAGCGCACTGGTGTATATTAACTCTACACATATATATTCTGTGCAGGTCTTTAAGAGAAACCAGATATTTCTTAATTTAATGCAAAACATACACGAACTGAGAAAAAAGAAATGTTTTAAACCTTTTTTTCACTGAACTCGGTTATAAGAAATATTTTTCAAAATACTTTCTTATATCCGACTTTCAGATATAAGAAAACTCGGATATAAGAAACCAAAAAATTCACCCCCCTCGAGTTTCTTATAACCGGCGTATACTGTAGTATACTGATTAGATTAACACCAACCCTGTCCCTGGACTGAGTTACTATCGTGACGGGACCCGGAACAGCGGGGTTGGATTAACGCTGCCTGACCATATCCGGCGCCTACGATGAATTATTATTATCAAGCTATTATTATTATTATTATTAAAAGTAAGTGAAAATTATTCAGTTTCGGTATGGCAGATGTCCGTTGTGGATATGAAGCTCATCAGCCGGTCAGTCAGTCAGTGTAGCTCAGCCGGCAAAGCGGCCGCACTGAAACTGAGATTGTAAAAACAAGAATCACAGTACATTTTCATCCTACGTTACATTATACATTTTATGCTGGTTAGCAGTGTTTCAAGTAGTCCGTAAACTGTTTTCATGGAGCAATTCTGCCTTACATGTGTCTGTGTATTCCACTAGACATCACATGAACCGATATTAAAGTGGAGATTTTACATACGGAACTAAAAGTACATAAAATATATATAGCTCCGCGTCGGTGTGAAATGCTTACACTTCCGCCAATTAGGCGACTGAGTTGACAGAGGGGAAATCTACGGTTACCACTCTGTGAACAGGTTGCCGGGAGGGTCAGCAAGCATTGCGTTGAAACCATGGAGGATTCAGAAACAAGCAAGTCTTTCAAGAACAAATCAGTCAACATTGTTGGAGACATTTTGAGTCACTGGGTGAAAATCGGCGCAGATGAAGGCCTGGTCACGGACACACAGATTGCCACGTTCCTGATTCGGCAGTGAGTATAAATTTGCGACACAAATTTGCTGTTCAAAGTTTGCCTTTTTCCGGCGCTAGCTTTTGTTTCGGTGGTAATTAGTCATGAAGCTGAAATTTTGTGGATACAGCACGAAAATTTACTGAGGTATGGAAGTATGTTGAATGAAAGTGTGGGTGCAAACTCGCCCGCAATGTGCGGCAAAAGTTAAAAGTGCAAAAAATACAGATTACATTGTTGTGTATTGTTATGCTGTGGCTCGTCAAGTTCTTTGTACATGATACACATACCAGTTTATTTTTTGTGTTTTTCCAATAGTTACTTCACAAGTCGGCTGGGAACTGAGCTATCTGTCCAGTGTGACCACTGCCATGAGCCACTCACACTGGTTTGTGCACGCTGTGGACATCCATTTCACACATACAGCACCTCAGAGACCAAGGATTTTGATGTGCCAGTGATTAGTGAAGCTTCACACAAAGCATTTACAACATTGCAAGATAGGATGCAGAGTCAGACTCCAGCTATGGATTCAGAAAAGTTTGCTCACAGCAATGATGGACGAGAGTGTGATCATGTAGAAGATAAAGAGACTTTGAGAGCTTCACTTGGTATCCCATCTGAAATGAATGACCGTCACAGTAATCCAGAAAGGTTTCAAGTTCAGTACAGAGAATTGACACAAGCAAGGAAGGAAGGAAACAGCACTGATAAGTTCTCCAACAAGAACAACAAACTGGAAGAGGAAGACCCAGACTATGCGCTGCCGGTTAGTTTTGGGAGTTGGAAAAGTCAGCATGGTGATGATAATAAGAATGTGCAGGTTAAAACGGAAACAGCAACTGAAACATCCGTGTTTGAGGAAAACAAACATACACCAGATGCAGTAGAGCCTGCATCATCTTATTCTGACCAACAATATTCTTGTTCCAAGTGTGAGGCAACGTTCAAATGGGGACATCACCTAAGGGGTCATTTACAGAAAGTTCATGCAGTAACAGATTTCGTTCCTTGCAAGTTCTGTCACAAGAACTTTTCAACAATTTCTGATCTGAAGCGGCATCAGAAATCTCACACAGATTTGAACGCACAAAAACCGTTTGTATGCTCTATTTGCAGCTCAGCCTTCAGTAAAAAATACAAGCTGACATACCACATGCGGCGCCACACAGGGGAGAAGCCTTTTTCATGTGAGGAGTGTGGAAGCACGTTTGCCCGGTCCCAGTACCTAGCAGAGCACATGAGAACTCACACAGGGGAGAAACCCTACGTTTGCGTAGAGTGCGGGGCAGCTTTCACTCAGTACACCACCATGAAAATACACCTCGGAACTCACAGTACAGAGAAGCCTTATGCATGCGATGTGTGTAGGAAGGTTTACAAAACCTCTTTCTCACTCAGCAGACACATGAAAGTTCACTATAAGAGCAAAGACAAACAGCAGGACCCTGTGCAGAACCAAGAGGAGCCTAGTGTGTGTGAGGAGTGCGGAAAAACATTTTCGGACTCTCGTAATCTCAAGAAGCATATGAAGGCTCACCAGAACAAAGAGGAGTGTAATGTGTGCCAAGAATGCGGAAAAACATTTTCGTACTCGTGCAATCTTAAGAAGCACATGAAGTCTCATCAGCATGTACAGGAGGAGGGGCCGTTTGTCTGCAAAGAATGTGGCAAAGAATTTAAAAAAGCTGTTTTTTTAAAAAGACACACCCAAATCCACAGTGGAGAGAAACCATTCATGTGTACAGTTTGTGGGATAAGCTTCAGGCACGCCTTCAGATTAACAAATCACATGCGCACCCACACTGGCGAGAGACCATATAAATGTTCCCATGAAAATTGTGGGGCAGCTTTTAAGGGTACGAATGAGCTGCGGCACCATGAGCGAATCCATACACAG
Source organism: Batillaria attramentaria (assembly GCA_018292915.2). NCBI lineage: Eukaryota > Metazoa > Mollusca > Gastropoda > Batillariidae > Batillaria > Batillaria attramentaria. Next base: position 110,487 of record JACVVK020000409.1, on the reverse strand, counting down.
TACAAGCCCCACATTTGTCAGTTCTGCAGTGCTGCCTTTTCCCAGGGTGGCAACTTGAGGAAGCACTTGCGTATGCACACAGATGAGAGACCATATGTGTGTGAAATTTGTGGCAAATCGTTCAGACAGTCGCATCAGCTGAAAAATCATAATCTGATGCACCGGGATGAGAGACCGCATGTTTGTAAGGTGTGTGGTGCTGCCTTTCGCAGGGACTTTACCCTGAAGTTCCACCTGCAGAAGAAGCATGCAGACTTGGAAACGTCAGGTAAACCCCAACAAGAATAACAGAGCTACAAGTTGATAAAAACATTATGACTATATATATATGAGAGAAAAGAGAGGAAGGAGTGCTTATAACTTGATACTGTATGTATAAGGATTTCGTATCCTGAGGCTGTGCACAACTACATGCTTAAGTTAAAGATGCCAATAACTTTGAAACTGAAAGCACGTACACACACTCTCACAAAGAACAAGGAAGAATGAACTGTCACATAAAGTTTCTTCTCCAACATATATATATATGCCATCTTGTTGGGTTTTGTTTGAAGGTGGTGGTGGTGGTAGTGGCGGTGTGTGTGTGTGTGTGTTCCAAATTCGTTAGATCTACTGACAGTGCTTGCCAACGATGAGAGAGAGAGAGAGAGATAACATCAATTCCATCAAGGCAGTGACAAAATTTCAAGGTTTTGTCTGTGAAGTAACATTTGATGCCATTCCCACGCTTGTTGTCTGACAGACAATGGTTGTTCATGTCTTGTGCTTTCCTTGTTGACTGCTAACTGACTGAATTTTATATATATATATATATATACGGTTGGTGAAACATGGATATACAGTACTCCTTGCTTAAGGTGACACCCCCCCCCCCCCCCCCATGGGACCAAAATTTTTTTGGATCTTATCTGAGGGGCACCCTAAACAGTCCTCTGGTATCAACTACCAGTAAAAAAAAAAGATCTTATCCGAGGAGCTCTATATTTGGCGATTATGTCATTTTTTCACATTTTAGACCGAAAGACTTTCCGCCAAATTATGTAATTCTCCACACTCACACACGCACGCACAAACGAACGCAAATGCATATATATTATAAGAGAAAAATAAAAGAACGCCCCAAGACAGTTCTTCTTCTTCTTCTTAGGCCCTTGGCTCCACGTGGAGCATAGGCCATCGACAACCCTTCGCCATCGCACTCTGTTCTGGGCTAGTCTTGCCACTCCAGTCCAGTTGGTCCCCTGCTTACATAGCTCTGCCTCAGTGTCCCGCCTCCAGCTGTTGCGAGGCCGGCCTCTCTTCCTTTTCCCCTGCGGGTTCCATGTCAGGGCTTGGCGTGTGGTGCTGGATGCTGGCTTCCTGAGGGTGTGTCCAATCCAGCCCCACTTCCTCCGCAGGATCTGCTTGGCCACTGGTTCCTGCCCGGCTCGCTCCCACAGCTCTTCATTCCGGATCTTCTCTGGCCATCGGATGTTGAAGATGCGCCTCAGACAGGTGTTGAGAAATGTCTGGATCTTCTGCTGCATCGTCTTCGTTGTCCTCCATGTTTCGCATCCGTAGAGCAGAACTGACTTCACGTTGGAGTTGAAGATGCGAAGTTTGGTTCTTATGCTGACAACTTTGGATGCCCAGACGTTCTTCAGCATGACCATTGCTGCCCTTGCCTTGCCGATTCTGGCTGTGACGTCTCGGTCTGTGCCTCCCTGTCCATCAACCACACTCCCCAGGTAGACAAAAGACTCCACCTCCCTGATGGGCTCTCCACCGACTGTGACTGGTGTGTTGGCAGTGGTGTTGATCTTCATCAGCTCGGTTTTCTTCCTGTTGATCTTGAGCCCTGTTCCGGCTGATGTGGCTTCCAGGCACGTAGTCTTGTCCTGCATCTGGCTGTGGCTGTGAGACAGGAGCGCCAGGTCGTCCGCGAAGTCGAGGTCATCCAGCTGCGTCCAGAGTGTCCACTGTATCCCGTTTTTCCTGCCTGCTGTAGTGGTCTTCATGATCCAGTCGATGACCAGGAGGAAGAGAAACGGGGACAACAGGCATCCCTGGCGGACTCCGGTCTTCACCTCGAAGCTTTCTGACAACTGGCCGGCATGGCCAATCCTGCAGCTCATGTCTTGGTAGGTGCACTGGATCAGGGAGATGATCTTCCCGGGAACTCCATAGTGCCTTAGCAGCTTCCACAGCGCCTCTCTGTCTACACTGTCAAAGGCCTTCTCATAGTCTATGAAGTTGATGTAGAGGGGGGAGTTCCACTCCAGTGACTGCTCCACAATGATGCGTAGGCTGGCAATCTGGTCAGCGCAGGACCTGTTCCTGCGAAAGCCTGCCTGCTGGTCTCGGAGCATGGGGTCGACTGCCTCTCTCATCCTCTCCAGTAGAATTCTGTTGAGAACCTTGCCTGGCACTGACAGGAGCATGATCCCTCGGTAGTTGCTGCAGTCCCTGAGGTCCCCTTTCTTTGGCAGCTTGATGACGATCCCTTCTTTCCACTGGGCTGGCACCTCTTCCTTCTCCCAGATCTTGCTGAACAGGCTGTGCAGCATGTTGACGGCTGTCTCTGTGTCTGCTTTAATGGCTTCTGCTGGTATCTCGTCCGGCCCTGCAGCTTTCCCATTTCTCAGTGTCATGATGGCTTTCCTGATCTCCGCCTTAGAGGGCTTGTCGCAGTTGATGGGTAGTTCTGTCTCAGCTGGTGGGATGTCTGGTGGTGTTTCAGGGATGGGGCGATTTAACAGCTCCCTGAAGTGTTCTGCCCATCGCTTCAGCTGTTCCTCAGTTGTTGTCAGTGGGTGCCCGTTCTTGTCCTTCACTGGTTTGTCTGTCTGCTGAAATTTGCCCGCGAGCTTCTTGGTCACCTGGTACAGGTCTTTTAGATTCCCTTGTCGGGCTGCTTCCTCTGCTTGACTGGCCAGGTTGTCGATGTAGTCCCTCTTGTCCTTCCTGGTGCTCCTCTTCACTTCTCTGTCAGCTGCTGTGTATTCCTCTTGTGCCTTTGCCTTAGCTCTTCTTGTTCGGCTCGTGTTCAGTGCAGTTTTCTTCTCTTTCCTAACTTCCAGCTTCTGGATGGTATCAGCAGAGATCCATTCCTTATGTTGGGTCTTTCTCTTGCCAAGGACCTCTTCGCATGTGTCGTGCCAGAGTTTCTTGCTGTGTTCCCACTGTGTCTCGATGTCCATTTCACTGTCTTCTATCAGGTCTTGCAGTGGCTGGAACCTGTTGGAAAGGCTGATCCGGAATGCTGCTTGTGTGTCTGTGTTCCTGAGAAGTCCAACGTTGTACCTGGTCCGTATGCTGTTGGCGTTGGTGTGCCTCTTAAGCCGAAGTCTCAATGTTGTTGCAAGAAGGTGGTGGTCTGATGATACATCGGCACCCCTCATCACGCGCACATCCCGCCACGATCTCCTGAACTTCCGGCTGATGCAGATGTGATCAATCCCCAAGACAGTTACCGAGTTTATTTGCAGAAAACCGTACATGTATTTTCATGGCTGATGGACTGCAAATTTTTTGATGCAATGCAGGGAGCAATGTGGCGATATGATGGTGGTGGTGATACTTATGTTGTTAGAGAGGGGGGGGGGGGGGGGGGCGGGAGAGCGAGAGACCTTGTTCATTTCTAGGCTTAGTCGGAAGGCAAGTTGAAGTAATGTTGCAGTTCACGAAACGTCAGTGCAACCATCCCTCAACCATGTAACACGGGCAAGGAAGATGCTTGGAGGGGGCTTGAGATCAGCGGCGGGGTGTGTGTGTGTGTGTGGGGGGGGGTGGCAATCCACAGGGTTCGAAAAAAAAAAAAAAAAGGCGGGGGGGGGGGGGGGGGGGTGTTGCGACCGTTTGCTTGGCTTCCATCAAAAAATTTGCAGCCCGTCAGCCATGAAAATACATGTACATATATGTAAATGGGCAACTAAAATAAAATCTGTGCCGTGACGTAGACAGAGGTGAAAACACACATACACACACACACAGCTCACTCATGCAAAGACAGTGCACTCCGTAACTTTACTTAGTTCCCAGTTTCCACTTGAAATGCATCAATATAAATGCCAATGTTTTTTTTTCAGTTTTCACATGGCTGGCAGCTCAAATGCCTCCCCACACTTTTGGTCCTCTCTGTACTGCATTCATTCACTCTTCATTCAGGGAGCAAATCTGCAAAACAAAACTGGTAAACTGCCCATCAGAACCGGTGCTATTCAAATGCGAGCACAAACAATACATCAGCAAACGATCATCCACACTTACAATACTCAGTACAGCATATGTTCTCTCTGAACACACCGACGGTGATCACTAGTTAACATGGCGGAAAGTCTTTCGGTCTAAAATGTGACCGAAAGACTTTCCGCCAAATTATATAATTCTCCACATATTAATATATTTTTAAACCACCAGAGTTGAAAATCAAACAGTAGATCATACTCGGTTTAGAAATTTTGCATTTTCAGAAAACCCACAGACACTGAAAACATGCAGTGGCAAACACCAAGACGCTCTCGCAGACACACACTGGCAGACACAGTGAACACCCCATAATCTGGACCTCATTGCTAGCTGATTTTGCCAATCTAGAAAATTTATTTTTTGCAAGTTCTCAATCCAGAAAAAGTAATTTTCAAACATTCTCAATCAGGAAATTTTTTCGAAAGACCTCATGCCGGAAAAATCCTGAGTGCTGTGGAAAATTGGCATCTCTGTACAATTCAACTGGTAATGACTAATGTTGATTAACTAGTAATTGCTTACCTATGTGTGTACATATTCACAAAACAAACTTCCCATCCCAAGGATGTCAGAGCGACAGAATCACCCGCCCATTCTCGGTTCCCACAATCATAAATGTTTTAGTATTGTACTAGACTGGTTGTTCCATAGGTACTAACTCTTTGCTTCAAATGCAGCATATTTTGGTATGCACAGAGTCCAGTTGCAACCCGGGCAGCGGATACCACACAATATACATACATATTCTTTCATTTCGCTCGTCTTTCTCACTCCTCCTTCCCTACTGCCCACTCCAATCTGTTATATCTCTGCAACTGCTACAGGTTTTTCAGTGAAGCTGTAAGAGAGGCTTAGGTTAGTATGTGTATGGTAGACATTTATAGAAGAAAAATCTAAATTTCCTTGCAAAGGTGGCCAGAGCAGCAAACCATGATAATATTGATATATGTCCATCTACCCTCAGTTTGTTTTCTTATTCATAAGTGTTTATAGCACAAGTTATTTTCACACATGGGCGGGCACGAACAGAACAGGTGTTTTGCATATATATATACTTGTTCAACTTAATCTTGGTTAGCAGATGTCATCCAGGTTCTTGTGCTCCTTATGTTTCCTTTTTCTTTGTCTTGTTCAGTGGTGATACCAAACAGTTTCCTCTCTCTCTCGCTCCCCCTCTGTCTCCAGCTTTCTTCCTCTCCCTTTTCTTTCACCCTCCTTCACTTTCATTCCCACATAAACATACTCCTTTTTTTTTTGATTATTTTGTTTTATTACATTTTGTCTTGGTGTTTTTTATGCGCATGACAATAAAAACCTTGAATTGAATTGAACTGAATTCAACTGGTAGAATACCAGAAATTACAGGTGAACAAAATCACTGGACTGTTAACTTGCACCCACCCTTAATGACTATCAACTATGCACTTTGCAAAGAACCTGTATGTAAATTAGGACCATACATTATGTCATTTAATCAATGTAGTGTTTAGATAGCGGCTGTATAAAGTGCAACTGCGATGAGTAAATGAACAAGACCAAGACACACTCCTATGACACACGCATTATTGTATACACACACTTCAAATGACAATATATGTATCTGTATCTGTTTGATTCTGAACACAAGTTGAGTGCTTTTTCTCCTTATGCAGCCGTAAAGTCTGGGCTTTTCTATATGTAGCCCCACATATATCACAAACACATGGCTTCTCACCTGTGTGCATTAGCATGTGCATTTTCAGTCCGCCTTGTTGCGTAAAAGCCTTGCTACACACTTCACAAACATATGGCTTCTCACCAGTATGAGTGCGCATGTGGCTTTTCAAATTCCCTGGTCGACTGAAAGAGGCTCCACATTCTTTGCAGACTGCTGGTTTGTATTTCGTGTGGATGCGATTGTGATTGGTCAATTCACCTGAAGACTTAAACCCTGACCCACATTCTGAGCACACGTAAGGTCTGTCGCCTGTGTGAACACGCATGTGTCTATCAAGGCGGCTGGAGGAAGGGAATGCAGCTCCACAAACTGTGCACATGTGTGGCTTTTCTCCAGTATGGATTCGAACATGTGTCCTCAAAGCGCTGGACTGGGCAAACGCCACACCACAGTCTTTGCAGATATAAGGCTTTTCTCCTGTGTGAGTCCTCATGTGTGTCTTTAGCACTGTTGACTCCCTGAAGGTAGCGCCACACTCTTCGCAAATATAAGGCCTTTCCCCAGTGTGCCGCCGCATGTGTACTTTGAGTTTATCTTTGGTGGTGAAACAGGAGCTGCAAACTGTACAGTCGAAAGGTTTCTCACCAGTGTGAATCCGCACGTGAAGTCTCAAGTGGCAAGCATTGCCAAATGCAGCATCACACTCTGAACATTTATGTGACTTTGCGTTCTTTAAGTTTTCATGTGTTTGTTTGTGATGCCTTAAGCCAGAGCGTGAAGAAAATCTCTTGTCACATATTTTACACAGAAATACTTATCCTACTCCATGAACTCTCCGCATGTGCTCTTGCAAGCTGTGTTTCCACTTGAAAGATGCCAAACAAGTTGAACATGCATGTGGTTTTTCACCTGCATGGGTACGAATGTGATTTTCCAATTTGTACTTCAGCTTGAAGGTTGCTGTGCAGTGTGCACATGAGTAGGGCAATTTAGTTGTGACTTTTTTACGCAATTTCACTTTTGCTTTTGACCTCTTGTGTACCGACTCAACATTTTCTGATACACTGCAGAGAAAATCTGACTTAAAAGTTAGTGGTAAACTATAATCTTGATCATGCTTTTCTGAAGCAGTAACTGCATTTATGACCTGCGAGTTTCTCTGTTTTCTTGTTTTTGTGAGGTTACCCAATATGTCTCTGTGACGGACCTCCATTTCTGTCGTTTCTGTATTTTTTTAGCTGGGGAACCCTGGGCCTGATTGTCCGACAAATGCACAACGCCTTGTCATCAGAGTCTGAAGAGGACATGCTGAACATCGCTTGGGCTGTCCTTGTTGAATGGCTCTACTTTTACTTCACTCTCAGAGTTCGGAGCCTGATGATATTTCATAATCTTCCTGAAACACTCTGCTTGGTCTTGTGAGTTTTCAGTCTGTTGATGAAGCAGCTGACATCTCATGCAAACCAGAGTGAGTGGTGCGTGGCAGTGATTACAGCAGGCATTTGGCGTGACTCCTCTACCTTGGCCATTTTCATACCTGTCAAACAATATGCCAAAAATTTGTACATGTAACTGCAAGTGAACAGAGCAAGAAGAAGAAGAACAACAGACAATATGGCAGTTGAGAGAGGCTGCCTCACCAGATTTTAATTTAATAGAAATCCTTTGCACACTGTCAAGCAAACACAAGCACAGAGGCACTGAAGAAAGGTCTTCAAAGAACCAATGGCATATGACCTGACACCCCCCCCCCCCCCCCAATTCAAATGTTTGGTCACAGATATCCCATCACCTCCTCTTGCCCGCCCTCCCCCCAGTGATCACCACCTATCCATAACCATCAAAGAAACAAGTCAGTTTGCAGCTACCAGGGCTGTCTCCCCTTGTTCAAACATTACTAGGAAGGAATCCAGAAAGTGAAAAAAAATACTTGATGACGATGATGATGCTGATGATGGAGACTTGATATAGCACACGGCTCCGCCCTAACTGAGTGCTCAGGGTGCTTAGGGAGAGGTTTTGAAAGGAAAGATAGTGAGAGAGAGAGAGAGAGAGAAAAAAAGAAAAGATTCAGTATCTTACTTAGTCAAGTGTGTATTTTGTGTACTAGTGAAAACCTGCACTCACTGCTGAATCAAGTAGCTTGCAATCTGTGTGTCAGTAATAAAACCCTCAGCTGTTCCAATTTTCTTCCAACTGTCAAAGATTTCACTCTCAATGTCAATCTTTTTAAAATGTTCTTGCATGTCTAAATCTGAGGAAACATCTTTCTTCCGTACAGCACCAACATCTTCCACAGTTTCATCCATTGCTGCTGCACATACACAGAAAACACACACATATTCACTTAGCATGGCTCAACTAGCATGGCTCAATTGGTAATGCACCCGACCATCATTTGCACAGGGAGCAAATGTACCCCCAGCCCTACACTCAGGAGAGCAATTCCACCCAAGTATAACGGCTGTAATTTAGTAATTTATGCAATGCAATAAATAAATGAATAGCCATCAGATAGTGAAGATGCATGTGCATTTAAAAAAAAAAAAAAACTCATTGTAATCTGTAACTGTTTTGTTTTCTGAACACAGGCTTCTCAATGACAATTGCGTCATAATATTGCGAGAGCTGCATGACTGCGCTGAAGGTTAGGGTAAAATCACCCAGGGTCTGCACAGCTAGGGTGGAATTGCCCTCCTGAATGGACAGATCTCCCTGCAAATGCCTGGTGTATTTGCTCTCCCTGTGAATGACTGGGATACATTTGCTCCTCCTAGCAGGTGAACTATACACCAACTGAGCATGAGTATGATACGTTTACAGGTACACTGCAAGCCTTTGCATATGGCCTTCTGCAATCTCATAAATAAACATGTAAGTACCAACACGTGTCTGATTTTGCAGACATCAATCATCCAGAATCTCTACTTCAATGAAACTGCGATTGTGAGAAAATGACAATTTTCATCAACTGAATTTAAAAAAAAAAAAAAAAAAATGTGGCTCCAGCCATGATGCTCTTGAGGCTGCTTTATGAACAGCGTTACTGTACCTATGAAACAGACTGTTCTATTATCTTTCTCTTCTGCTCTGACGGTTAGTGTTCTTAGTCGAATTATCATCAACAGCGAAGGCACCCGCGTCAGGGTCCTACTGATAACCGAAAACAACCGAACACTACCAAAAACAACAGAAAACTACCGAAAACAAGCCTAACTATAGTAATATGCTGGTGGTTTAGGGTTAGTAACGTAGGTGAAGGATGTTTATGGTTTGAATGAAGTTTAGGGTTAGAGAAATCTAGGTTAAATGAGAAGTCAGAATACTGAGGTTTGGGGTTAGGGGGCAGGTTTCAGGCTGGGTGAGGGATAAAACAAAACACAAATGTAAATAATGGTGAACATCTAACACATATTTGCCTTTTGTGAAATAAAACTGAATATGCTCCAAGACCAGCCCAGACCTGACCCCTAACCCTAAACCTCAGTATTCTGACTTCTAAACCCAAACCTCTTTAACCTAGATTACTAACCCTACATCTTATTCAAAATTGAGTTTTCTAACCATAAATCTCTTTCAACCTTCGTTACTAACCCTAAACTAGCCCTAAACCTCCGCCATAGTACTACTTAGCATTTGTTTTCGGTAGTTTTCGGTAATTAGTAGGCCCCCCCCCCCCCCCCCGCGTCAGTCATATAGCTGCAACCTTATATAATAAAATTATGTACTGTTCAACCGGCATACAAAGGTTCGCCTACACATACAAGCAATGCAGTTCAAACCCCTTCCCTCCCCCTCTAGACTAACACAATTGAACAAGCATGCAACACGTACCGGCACCCTGCCAACTAAAACCACGATAACCGTCAGCAGATCCTTCTCTACAAACGTAACCCACCGTGACCACCAACGCCAGTTTTGCGGAAGTAACTGCCTAGGTAAAGCCAAGGACATTTTCTATGGTTAGTTGCGTATACAACAAACCCCAAATCACAGTGGCGATACTACGTCACAACACATCAGTGAGGTGGGAGCAAAAATACCGATAGTTGGTCCCAAAGTGGACAAATTACTCCACGAAAGGGACACGGTTGTGACTTTGAATGAATGAGCGTTCGTTTCGAAGAAACTCATGAGTGCTGTGAACCAAACGGCGTGTGCATATCGCCTACAGTCGCCACAAACTCGACCGGAAACGGCCGTTGCTCAGTGCAGAATTTGAAAATGGCGACAACACATCCATGCTAAACGCCTCAGCTAGCCAAAAGCGAACCTAAACTTCTGTTGCAGACGAGAACCTGTGTCCGTTACTTACTAATCAAGCCGCACTGGCATGCCTGTGAAGGCTTGTTTTGTCACTGGCTTTCTTTCTTTCCCTGCCCTCGGCACACTATGAGGTGCTGACTGCTGTGTGGACAGTTAGTGTGGTGAGGTGGCGATTTTGTGAGCACAGCGTGTACACTGAACAATCCACAAAACAAGTCCATATCGAAGAAAGGACATTTTTACACATCAGTAAACTGTCCAAATTCGGTATTAAAGTTTTGAATTGGGTTATACAACTATTTGCTATATATTTCAAGTGAACACTTACCTACCACCCCGAATTCTCAATCCTCACTAGACTGAGATTATCTCTGCTTCCAGCATGACAAAATGACTGCATGTCCTGAAAACGCATGCACAGTTTAATTTGGGAGCAGATTATTTTTTATTTAGAACTAAATAATTTATTACTCCCCTCCGCACACAAAACTTGCATTAGTATGACAAGTGCTCTAGGGAGTTAAACTTTTAGTCAGTTCTCTGTTTCTCATTGGAATGAAGTCTTTCTAAGACACTTTCTAAGACACGTGGGCGCCGAAATGTTCACAGAGTAGTGTTGTAGACCCCCCCCCCCCCCCCCCCAAAAAAAAAAAAAAAAAAAAAGAAAAAAAAAAAAGAAGCAAGCCAAACATCCGCAGTGACTGATGAAAATGTCACACATGATTTATGAACACATACTGAAAGTAACCAGCTTATGCCCTTTCTGAACACAAAACTTTATTTTTCAAAGCCTTCTGTTTTTGAAACTATGTGCAATGCAATCATAACAAACTTCATCATGATGAATTGAAAGTAACAACCACAAGCGTTTATCCTACCAAAAAGGGAACTAAATCTTTTTCTTTGGCTCACTTGTGTAACAAAATGAGTCTATGTAATAACCCTCCGTCATCTGTTTGTGTGGTGCGTGTCTGTCTGTGTGTGTATGTCCACAGTAAACCTTAACATTGGCCTTTTCTCTGAATCTACAAATAGCAGAGACACCAAAATTGGCATGCTGATAGAAAGCCATAAGACTTTTCAAAATATACCATAATGATTGACCTTGGCCCACGGAAAGCTATTTGGCAATTTTTCTGTGGCATTTTCTCATAATCTAGAAAAGCCAGAGACATCAAACTTTGCATGATTATAGACATTGACAACACCTTTACTGACATACTTGTATTCAGTGACTTTGAGTCAAGGTCAAGGCCATGCAAGCTGTTTTGCGGAAAACCTTTCAAAACCATAACATTGGCATTTTCTCAGTAACAATGAATAGCAGAGGCACCAGACTCGGCACTCTGATAGAGAACCATAAGACCTTTCAAAATATGCCATAATGATTGACCTTGACCCAAGGTCAAGGTCACAAAAGCTGTCAATTTGGAAATTTTACATTGGCATTTTCTCAGAATCTAGAAAAGCCAGAGACATCAATCTGCATGATGATAGACACCTTTACTGACATACCTGTATTCAGTGACTTTGAGTCAAGCTCAAGGCCATACAAGCAGTTTTGCGGAAAACCTTCCAAAACCTTAACATTGGCATTCTCACAGAAACAATAAACAGCAGAAGCACCAAACCTGGCTTGCTGATAAACAGCAGTAACACCTTTTTAAAAAATACCATTTTGAATGACCTTGAGTGAAGGTCAAGGTCATCAAAGCTGTCTCACTGGAAATTTAAAATTGACATTTTCTCAGAATGTAGGGGTACCAGAGGCTTAATCTCGCCTGAAAACAACTCATAGCGCCACACACACACACCCACACACACACACACACACACACACACACACACACGCACGCACGCACGCACGCATGCACGCACGCATGCACGCACACACACATGTACTACCCAGCCCGATGCAGATTGCAGTCAAAGGCTCTGAAACAATGGCAGACTAGTCATAAGTCATACTGCTTTAATTACCTTGACTTGAGTCAAGGTCATTTAAAATCGTATGTTTGCATAGGTCTACTTATTTGGTGCCTCTGCTGTTGTTGTTTCTGAGGAAATGCCAATGTTAAGGTTTCCCCCCAAAATAGCTTGTATGGCCTAACCATGTTACAAGCTTGAATACAGGTATTTCTCTAAAGTTCTTATCAATGTCTATCATCATGCAAAGTTTTAAAACTCTGGTGTTTGTAGATTCCGAGAAAATGCTAATGTGAGCTTTCTAAACAGACAGCTATAGTGACCTTGACATGGAGTCAAGGTCATTCAAAATGGTATTTTTTGGAAGGGCTCATGACTGTTAATTTGGTGCCTCTGCTGTTTGCAGACTCTGAGAAAAAGCTAATGTTAAGGTTTACTGCGGACACACACACAGACAGCTAGACGACGGAGGATTATTACATATTCTCCCTTTGTTACACAAGTGAGCTAAAAAAAAAAATAAAAAAAAAGCCAAATCCTGTAATGACTTATTTTCCGTTTCTGTAGGAAGGTAAAAAGCTTGTGCTTGTTACCTTCAATTCATCATGATAAAAGTTTTTTTTATATTTTTTTTTACCTTTTATCATGATGAATTGAAAGTAACAAGCACAAGCTTTTTACCTTCCTACAGAAACGGAAAATAAGTCATTACAGGATTTGGCTCTTTTTTTTTTCTTTCTTTTTTTAAGCTCACTTGTGTAACAAAGGGAGAATATGTAATAACCCTCCGTCGTGTGCGTTTGCATTGCATTGTGACTGCATCGCACATAGTTTCAAAAGCTTTTCGCAAAAATGCCAGATTCTGAAATGATATTTATGTTCCGTTTTCGTGGGAAGATAAAATGCTTGTGTTTGTTACTTTCAATTTATCATTTTATTTTTTTTTTTTTTTTTTGTACTGTTAACAGAAGGCAGTGAAAAATAAAGTGTTGTGTTCAGAAATGGCATTATCTGGTTACTCAGTTTCAGTATGTGTTTGCAAATGTGCGACATGTTTCGTCATTGCGGATTTTTGCCCCTTTTTTGTTTTTGTTAGGTCTTCAACACTACGTCGTGAACATTTCATCGCCTACGTGTCTTAGAAAGGCGTCATTCCAATGAGAAACAGAGAACTGACTAAAAGTTTAACTCCCTAGAGCACTTGTCATACTAATGCAAGTTTTGTGTGCGGAGGGGAGTAATTTAGTTCTAAATAAAAAATAATCTGCTCCCAAATTAAACTGTGCATGCGTTTTCAGGACATGCAGTCATTTTGTCATGCTGGAAGCAGAGATAATCTCAGTCTAGTGAGGATTGAGAATTCGGGTGGTAGGTAAGTATTCACTTGAAATATATAGCAAATAGTTGTATAACCCAATTCAAAACTTTAATACCGAATTTTGGACAGTTTACTGATGTGTAAAAATGTCCTTTCTTCGATATGGACTTGTTTTGTGGATTGTTCAGTGTACACGCTGTGCTCACAAAATCGCCACCTCACCACACTAACTGTCCACACAGCAGTCAGCACCTCATAGTGTGCCGAGGGCAGGGAAAGAAAGGAAGCCAGAGACAAAACAAGCCTTCACAGGCATGCCAGTGCGGCTTGATTAGTAAGTAACGGACACAGGTTCTCGTCTGCAACAGAAGTTTAGGTTCGCTTTTGGCTAGCTGAGGCGTTTAGCATGGATGTGTGTCGCCATTTTCAAATTCTGCACTGAGCAACGGCCGTTTCCGGTCGAGTTTGTGGCGACTGTAGGCGATATGCACACGCCGTTTGGTTCATAGCACTCATGAGTTTCTTCGAAACGAACGCTCATTCATTCAAAGTCACAACCGTGTCCCTTTCGTGGAGTAATTTGTCCACTTTGGGACCAACTATCGGTATTTTTGCTCCCACCTCACTGATGTGTTGTGACGTAGTATCGCCACTGTGCAAATGATCGTCTGCATCCCAATGTGCGGGATATGCATGTGTTGCCTTTTTTAGGGTTGATTTAACAGCTGGGTTTTTTTCCGTCACTGAAGCCGCGTGCGGCGCACGAAACACTGCACAAAAGCCAAGTGCGTACTAGCGGCGCATGCATACACTTCACTTCGGAATCCCGCCTCCACCGTTAGTCCGCAAGTTGCTTCCCCGTTAGTGTTTACCTCAAATTCAATTTCATAGATTAGTCTACTCTTGTACCTACTATAACCCTCCCACTACCACCACGTCTGCTTATGCACCCATGATAATTAAATGTAACTAGAGAGGCAGAAGCCTCCATGGCTCCCTTGTGACACAGGTCAAGGTCATTCACAAAAGTATGTTTGTAGAGCTCTTATCACTATCCAGTATCATGCTAAGTGATGTGTCTGGCGCTCTGAGTTCCTGGCAATATTACAATTTTCCCCAAAACAGTTTGTACAGCCTTGACCTTTGGTCAAAGTCATTCAAAAGAGATCTCATCAATGTCTATCATCATGCCAAGTTTGATGCCTCTAGCATTTGTAGTTCCTCCGAAAACAGTAATGTTAAAATTCACAACAGACAGCTTTAATGACCTTGACCTTCAGTCAAGGTCATTCAGAAAGGTAGGTCTCATTGCTGTCTATCATCACGCCTCATTTGGTGCCTCTACTGTTTGTTGTTTTGAAGAAAATGCCAAGGTTAAAGTTTCAAAAAAAAAAAAAAACGCTTGCATGACCTTGACCTTGACTAAAAGTCACTGAACACAGGTATGTCTGTAAAGGTGCTGCCAATGTCAATCATCGCACATAGTTTGATGCTTCTGATTCTTCTAGATACTGATAAAATGCAAATGTAAAATTTCCGAACACTGTTTCAATGACCTTGACCTTCAGTCAAGGTCATTTAAGATGGTATGTGTGCATAGGTCTTATCACTGTCTATCAGCATGCCAGGTTTGGCACCTCTGCTGTTCATTGTTTCTGAGAAAATGCCAATGTTAAGGTTTCACAAAACTATCTTGTACGGCCTTGACCTTGACAGAAGGTCACTGACTACATGTATATCTGTAAAGTTCTTATCAATGTCTATCATCATGCAAAGTTTAAAACCTCTGGCATTTGTACATTACGAGAAAATGCCAATGTAAAATTTTCAAACAGAGAGCTTTAGTGACCTTGACCTTGGGTCAAGGTCATTCAAAATGATATGTTTTGAAAGGTCTTGTGCTAGTCTATCAGCATGCCAAGTTTGGTGCCTCTACTGTTTGTAGATTCTGAGAAAATGACAACGTTAAAGTTTTCTGGACACACACACACACACACACACAGACAGACAGACAGACAGACGACGGAGGGTTAATACATAGACTCCCATTGTTACACAAGGGAGCCAAAAATGTTAATGTGAAACACACACACACACACACACACACACACACACACACAAAGCTTGAATAACGCATCTTCTTTATGAAACCCAGCATGGGGTGAGTTGTTGCATTTTTATTTGGACATATATTATGCTGTATACCAGACAGTAATGCAAAGCTACAAATCCCATAAAGACTGTACAGTCATTCACCTCTTCATCAAGCCTTCTACATTTCCGATCATTTTCTCCGAGAATTCACTGAAAAGCAGAACAATCTCCCCCTCCGAGTAATGAGCAGACAACACTTCACAGATCATGCACACATCAACATATTTTAGCAGGGAAGCCTAGCGTGGTAAAACATAGCAGTTGATTATATGAGTGTTGTCAGTGGTTTTCTGCCATTCCTTTTTTTACCCATAGATGATCTATTGACACATGGCTATCATATATATATCATGTGGTTTTGCCTTGAGCTTTGACAGTGCACAGATTCTTTTTCCACCAGAATGTTACATCAGCTGGCCGGAAAAAACGCATTTCAAACACTACATTTCAGTTAATTTTCCACCATGAAAATGAATCAAAGTGCTCAGGCAGGCCGATAAATCAGTTCTTATACGCAAGTTGGCTATTTGGAAACAAATTCTACACATTCACCAAAATGAGCACTGCCACTGGAATGACTCTGTGTCCGTTACCAGTGGGAAGCTGCATGTACTATTGATTTCAATGATGAAGTTTTGTACAACCATTCACCGAGTTGAGCTGTTACACTGTTCTCTGAAGACTGTGTGCGTGTAAATGTCTGAAATCCCAAGACCTGTCCATAGTCTGGAAATTTTTAACAGTTTCTCCACCATTCAAAAATAAGATAATTGTTTCTAGACCTCTTGCAAAAAAAACGGATTCACGCAAACAGGGATGAATCTTAGTGTAAGGTGGACTAACTGTTTTTATGGTTTTTGCTGGTTTTTTTTTTTATGCATGAGCTTTGTTTCTTCCAGGCGGCCACATTTCTTAACCTTCCGGCTACATCGTGGGTAAAAAGTTGCACACACATTGCTTTAGATGAACGTATCTCGGTCAATATTTAGGTCACACCTTTGAAATTTCATGACTATGTCAATAAATGGTTTGACTATGTTCATGCCAAAAATTGTGTTGTTTAACTTGTAATTAGCAGAGTAATTAAACAATAAATAAGAATAAGTTGTGAATTGCCTATAAAAAAAACCATGGGTAATTTGTTTCCCACGATGTAGGACTAGGAATAAGCTACAATCTGCCCATATAAAAACCATGGGTAATTTGTTTCCCATGACGTAGGACTAGGAATAAGTCGAAAATTACCTATGTAAAAACCATGGGTAATTTGTTTCCCACGACGTAGGACTAGGAATAAGTCGAAAATTACCTATGTAAAAACCATGGGTAAGTTGTTTCACACGATGTAGGACTAAGTTTTTTAGCGACGTAGCCAGAAGGTTAACCGTACAAGAACAGGAAAGTAGAGTACACATAGAAAGAATCAAAATGTCACAATGACAAGTAAACAATTCACCGCAATACTCCAGGCACAGAGTGCCGTTTCTGCCTGTGCCTCCTCAAAGAAGATCTTAAAGAGAAAGAAGCTTGACAAACGTCACAGGCAAATGGCTTCTCACCTGTATGTACTCTCTTGTGTGCATTTAGCAGAAACTTTTGCAAAAAACCCTTGCCGCAAATTTCACAAACAAATGGTCTAACAGCAGAATGAGTACGCATGTGAAGATTCAAATATGCGACTCGTCTGAAAGAGGCTCCACACTCCTTACAAACTACTGGCTCAGAGTCGGTGTGTATATTAAGCTTGTGGTTATTTAAGTCACCATGTGATTTGAAACGCGACCCACATTCGGCGCAGGTGTAAGGTCGTTCCTCTGTGTGCACAAGCATGTGTTTGGTAAGTCTGCCCGATGAACTGAATGTTGCGCCACACACGGTGCACATGTGAGGCTTCTCTCCAGTGTGGATTCGCATGTGGGTCTTCAAAGCGCTGGACTGGATAAACTTTGCACCACACTCTTTACAAGCATGAGGCTTCTCTCCTGTATGAATTCTCATGTGTGCTATCACCGTTGAGCTCCCTTTGAAAGCAGCTCCACACTCTTTACAAATATATGGTCTCTCACCAGTGTGTGTTCTCATATGCTCCTTGAGCCTATAGTTAAATCTGAAACGAGAGCTGCAAACTGAGCAGGCAAATGGTTTCTCACCCGTGTGAATTCGCATGTGCTGTTTCAACTGGTAAGCCTCGTCAAAAGCTGCATCACACTCTGAACATTTACCTGACTTGGAGCCCTTTTCTTTCTCATGTGTTCGCTTGTGCTGCCTTAGCTCAGGGAATGAGGAAAACTTATCATCGCACATTTCACACTGAAATAACTTCTCATAGCCATGAACCTTTTGCATGTGATCTCGCCAGCTGTGTTTATATTTGAAAGCTGTCGAGCACACTGAGCACGGATATGGTTTTTCATCAGAGTGACTGCGCATGTGAAGCGTCAATTTGTTCTGGTGCCGGAAGGCTGCAGGACACTGAGTGCAGGAAAACAGCTTCTTACTAATCTTAGATTTGGCACTTTCAATTTCACGATGGAGATATACATAATTTTTGACAAATGATGAGTTCCCGTCTTCTTCTGATGTCTTGTGTGTGGAGCTAACATTTTGTGATGCATCACTAAGCAAATCTGGCTGCACAGGAGGAGGTAATCCCTTGTCTATATCCCCTGTGTATGAAGCAGCAATGTCATTTCTGATCGGAACCCTTCTCCCTCCCCTCGATTTGGCATTCCTTGACAAGCCCTTGCGATGACTCTTTGCTTCTATTCTCAGCAAGTTCTTCAACTCCGTAGTCAGCCCAACTGAGGAACTCCCTGCATCTGAAAAATGGCACTGCGCGTGGTCATCAGAATCGGAGCAGTAAGATTGGTGATCGTTGCTTAGGACATCTTTGTTGACTGGCTCTACTGTCGCTTTGATCTCAGCAAATGGAGGAGGAGGAGACATCTCTACCATCACTACACTCTCTGACCCAACTTGTGAGGATTCAGTCGGTTGATACAGCAGCTGACATTTCGTGCAAATCAGATTGAGTGGTGTGTGGCAGTGAATACAGCGGCCTGCACTTGGTTGGACTCCTCCACCTCGCCTTTTTTCATACCTGTCAGGAAAAAATACAAAAACAAACTGGCTTTGTTAAAGGGAAAACAACAATAACATTTGAACAGGAGGTGGATCAAGAAAGGAGGAGATTTTTGACTGATTTTATTTCAACTTCTGTATCTTCGAGTGACACTGAAATTTTCAAGGTGATGTCGATTCAAGCAAGAGAAGGGTAGGAATCCTAGGGGAGTCCACAATACTTGGTAGAAAGAGTTTGAATAAATGTGTATTATATCTATACTTTCAGACTGACCTGATTGGTGCATGTTTTCGGCTTTAGTGACACCTTTGTTCCTGTTCTGTATATCTATACAGAACAGGAACAAAGGTGTCGCTAAAGCCGAAAACATGCACCAATCAGGTCAGTCTGAAAGTAGGGGAAGTAAGTAAAGCTGAGAGAGCTACCTAGATCTTGGAGATGTGTGCTTTTTATGCCATTGGACAAGTCTGCCTTGCCCTACAATGGCTACAAGCAGCAGTGGAGGGGGGGGGGAGGGTCCTACCAACCTACCGCTGAAACACCTATCATATCTAAGGGTATTTCAGACCCTCCCACCAGGAGGAAAATGGTCAGTACAACCTAGGCCACATGAATTGATGATTTTTATCTTTATATTATTTTATTATTATTATTTTACCTTTATTATATCTTTAAAATAAAAAGAATTTTAAAAAGACCTAGATTGTACTCACTGCTGAATTAAGAAGTTTGCAATCTGTGTGTCAGTATTCAGCCCCTCAGCTCTTCCTATTTTCATCCAATGGTGAAAGATGTCACTCTCAACAAGAAGCTGTTTGAAATCTTGTATCTGTGAATCTGAGAAAACTTTTTTTCTCCAGTTCAGTGTCTGCATCTTCCATTTTTGCCTGCAAACACACACACACACACACACACACACACACACACACACACACACACACACACACACAATCATCATTTTATGAGACATACCCTTTGAACTACGCAGCACAAAAGCTGTACCTCAAGCGTAGTTTTGCCAGCATGTGTATATGTATATTAACTTGAGATGTACCCATTTAAACCATGTAGCTATGCCAACACAGTCATTTTTGCATGCCCTTTGCTATAACTCATGGCAGGTTGTCAGTGTCTAGATAGTAGATGAAGCCCACACAACTCCAGCTGGAACATTTTAGTTGAGAGCAGACTTTCCTTGCTAGAAACCCAAGAAACCTCTTATCCAAGAGCCTGCTTGTTTGGGTCATACCAATTAAAGAAAGAAAAAAAAGCAAGCAAAAAAACAAGGCCAACTATAGAAAAAGTGGGATAAAAATGAGGAAATAACCAAACACATGTAAATAATGATGAAAACAACACCTAAAACACATTTCGCCTAAAGTTCTGAAATATGAAAAGTACAACACTCAGCCTTACATAACCATAACACTAAATGTCTGACTGTAGCAGGCATCTAAACCTCATGGTCTTACGAACCCTAAGCCTACTTCAACCTTGGTTACTAACCAGCCAACCAACCACCTCAAAACCATGTGTTGTCTTGCCCATTTGAACTTAGCTTAGCATAGCAAAGCACAGAGGATTTTGGCTTTTTAAGCTGAAAGCCTCTTGCCCCCTAATTAACATTTGTGCTGAGGATTATAAATATCAGCATGGCTCACCATCTCATCACATTCTTGAGTTCTCTCATTGTGTAAGGATCATATACAGTGTATCAGTGGGAAACAGTGACCATAATAGTTTCATAAAAGGCAACATTCTAACAATTCCGCTTTTAAACTCATTTTGTGTTAAACACTGGGTTGACTACTGCAATATCATCAGGTATATATATTTATTATACTTATTTGAACTTGCTTTAGGTCTCACTTTCACCGTAATGTACATGTTGGTTCTTTCCACGTTTTATTCCTCTCTCACCTTCATTATTTGAACTTGCTGTCGGTCTCATTTTTCACCATTATGTACATATGTGTTTGGTTATTTCCACGATTTTATTCCGCCCTTACCTTCTTTCCGGTTGTTTTGGTTTTACACGTAGGAGGACGCCGCCTGTTCTCGTAGTTATCACCCCCGCCCATTACTAACTTTTATCAGACAGAAAGTACTTCACTCCCTCACACAAGTGAATACGAAAAGGAAAACGTACTGGGCTGAATCACTGACAATTCGCTAAAAAAAAAAACACGTTCGCGACAAGCGTAACTCACATCAGACTAAGGTTGGCAATGGTTAGTTTACAAATGACAGCTAGTAAAGCTAAGGATTCTTTTCGACTTTAGTTCCGTATCTTCCCGTACTCGGTGGGCTTCCATTCTTCGCGTGCAGACATACATGATTATGATACTTCGCCAGCATGCCTACAAGCGTAAAACTGAAAAGTAATTAACAAAAATCCTTCAATGGGGTGTGTCAAGTTGGGGGAGTGGCACAGAAAATCCCAGCAGTTACCGTGCTGAGCCGGTTAACTGACTTCGTTTTTGCATTAATCAGCCTGACTGAAGTGACTTCAGTCTAAGCATAAACTTTCAAGACATTCAAGTGTTCATTTGCGAGTTACCGGCACGGACGGAAGAACACTCAGTGACAGACATGCTATCAGAAAACACAACTGATGATAGTAGCAGTCGAGCACTCCGGCCGACGGTACTGACTAGTACAACATGATCGCCCCGGCACTCGGATATCACTGAGTCAGTTTCTGAAAAACTCACAGTCGGTGTCGGTCCGAATTGCACTGAGATGGGATATTGATCTACTCAGTAGGTAGGCGTGCAGAGAGTGTGTGTGTGTGTGTGTGTGTGACGGTGTGTGTGTGTGCGCGCCGGCGTGCGTGTGCCCGGCGCCGGTGTGCGTCGGCCCCGTCGGTGTCAGTATCAGTGTGTGTCAGTGTGTGTGTGTGACGGTGTGTGTTTGTGTGCGGTGACAGCCGTGTGTGTGTGAGTGAGTGCTCGGGCTCAGTGTGCCTGTGCCGGCGTTTCAAGTCTTATCGGACAACTTTGAAAAGCCTCCGGCCAGTTCAGTCAGTGGCTGATTCGCCGGAGCAGACATACATAAGTTATCATTGTCTCTGGCCCGCGGAGTCAGTCCGACATTGGCAGAAATGTTAGGTTTTCTGCAGATTTTTTTTCCTGCAGAAAAATCGACCATCCCAGCTGTTTGTGCTCCACTGAAAACCCAGTGAAAGCTCATTTTTCTGCAGAACTGAAAAGAGAAATGACACTGAAAACTCACTGAACTGAACAAATAAAGCGACATCAGTAAAGAGACAGAAACCACTTCAGTAACTTTCACAAAGGACGGCACGGCCGGGTCAACGCCGGTTTCGGCTTTCGCCGCCTTCCCGGCTCAGGACACAAACAAAACTCAAGTTTGTCTGCAGAAGCAACTGAATCTCAGTTTTGCAGCCGGGAAACACTGAGGCTAAGTTCAGTACATATGGACACTGAATCAGTTTCAGTTGTTGCAGAAAAAGTGCAGTCATGGTTTTTCTGCAGGAAATCGGATTTTCTGCAGCAACCAAACAAAAAAACAAAAACAAACAGAAGCCCGTTTATTTTGCATTGAGAAAACCGGCCAATGACAAAATTCCATTTTTTTTTTTTGGCAGACTCAGTGAACTGAAACATGACGACTTTTCTCAGTGCAGACTCGGAAAACTTGAACATGTTTTTTTTTTTTGCGATTTCTAGATCCGATCAGTTTTTCTGCTGAAAACTGCCATTTTGTGATCAGTCTCCGGCCAATGATAACAGACATCACAGATACTGAATAGGCATCCGGGGTACCGGTCAGTATACAGGCATTCGCATGTGCCGGCAGGCCTTGATAGTAGTCAGTGAACACTGCCGGTAAACAAAAAGCCTCAAGTTCTTTCATACTATTCAAGCAAACTGATGGACTCTCACCGACAGAGTCCACATCAGTGGCCGGCCAGTCACTGTTTCAGTACATTTAATTCTCCCGCTGCTGGAATACGTAATACATCTGTACAACCAACTCTCCTCAACTTGTATTCGGAAAACTCAAGAAAAACGGGGATCGAGTGAGTTTCTCGAAGCAAAAGAAGCGAAACCGCCGCCATTTTTATTTACCTTGGCTACGTCCTTCATGAAACTTTTAAGGCGCCACGGCAACTTTCTTCTGATTTGACTGAAATCAGGAGTTAAACTGAGCACCTTAACCTTCGCACGACGTCGCTATTTACTACACACGAAGGACATCGTGGGGCCGTGCGGACCCATACTTCTCACAGAGGGAAAAAATGTGCATACCCTTCCGAAGACGTCGTGGGGCCGTGCGGACCCATACTTCTCAAAGAAGGAAAAACGTGCATATCCTTCCCTAGACGCCGTGGGGCCGTGCGGACCCATACTGTAAAAAAATGGTAGTGGAGAACGGTAGTTTAATGACGGTCTGTTTGTAAAGGGCGGGGGGGGGGGGGAGGGGAAGGGGTGGTAATGGGCAAATGTCAAAATTTGTAACAGAGTAGAATTGTTGTTCAAATCAAAACATTCACCTGGGCCAGGAAGGGTCTCCATCCCGGAGACCTATGACACATTGCAGTGAAAGCCGAAAGGAAGCTGCAAGGCCAACCCCCTTTCTAACACCCAGGACAACAACGAGAGTAGCCACATGGAACATCAGGACAATGTATGAAGTAGGAAGGACCATACAAGTAGCAAGAGAGATGAAGAACTACAAGACTGGAGTACTGGGACTGAGTGAGACAAAGTGGCTGCAGACAGGAGAGCTGAGATTTTCATCGGGAGAGCAATTGCTGTACTCTGGACACACAGAGGATGGAGCCCCCCACACTGAGGGCGTGGCCCTGATGCTGGCACCGGAAGCACAGCGGGCACTAATCGGCTGGGAGCGTGTTAACTCCCGCATCATCACAGCCAAATTCATCACCAAGAAAAAAGACATCAAGTTGAACATCATCCGGTGCTACGCTCCCACCAATGATGTGGAAGAGGAGAAAAAAAGATGACTTCTACCAACAACTGCAGACAGTGATAGATAGAGGAGGAGCCAAGGACATGACCATACTGACGGGAGACTTCAACGCCAAGATCGGATCAGACAACACAGGCTACGAGGACACCATGGGAACACACGGACTGGGACAGATGAACGAAGATGGTGAGCGCTTTGCAGACTTTTGTGCCCTGAACCAGCTAGTGATAGGAGGCAGCATCTTCCCACACAAGCGCATCCACAAGGCCACATGGAGATCACCGGACCACGGAGAACCAGATTGATCAGATCTGCATCAGCCGGAAGTTCAGGAGATCGTGGCGAGATGTGCACGTGATGAGGGGTGCCGATGTATCATCAGACCACCACCTTCTTGCAACAACATTGAGACTTCGGCTTAAGAGACACATCAACGCCAACAACACACGGACCAGGTACAACGTTGGACTACTCAGGACCACAGACACACAAGCAGCATTCCGGATCAGCCTTTCCAACAGGTTCCAGCCACTGCAAGACCTGATAGAAGACAGTGGATGGATATCGAGACACAGTGGGAACACAGCAAGAAATTCTGGCACGACAATGAGTAGAGGTCCTGAGAAAGCGAAGACCCAACACAAGGAATGGATCTCTGTTGATACCACCCAGAAGCTGGAAGTTAGGGAAGAGAAGAAAACTGCACTGAACACGAGCCGAACAAAAAGAGCTAAGGCAAAGGCACAAGAAGAATACACAGCAGCTGACAGAGGAGTAAAGAGGAGCACCAGGAAGGACAAGAGGGACTACATCGACAACCTGGCCAGTCAAGCAGAGGAAGCAGCCCGACAAGGGAATCTAAAAGACCTGTACCAGGTGACCAAGAAGCTCGCGGGCAAATTTCAGCAGACAGACAAACCAGTGAAAGACAAGAACGGGCACCCACTGACAACAACTGAGGACTGAACAGCTGAAGCAATGGGCAAAACACTTCAGGGAGCTGTTAAATCGCCCCATCCCTGAAACACCACCAGACATCCCACCAGCAGAGACAGAACTACCCATCAACTGCGACAAGCCCTCTAAGGCGGAGATCAGGAAAGCCATCATGACACTGAGAAATGGGAAAGCTGCAGGGCCGGACGAGATACCAGCAGAAGCCATCAAAGCAGACACAGAGACAGCCGTCAACATGCTGCACAGCCTATTCAGCAAGATTTGGGAGAAGGAAGAGGTGCCAGCCCAGTGGAAAGAAGGGATCATCATCGAGCTGCCAAAGAAAGGGGACCTCAGGGACTGCAGCAACTACCGAGGGATCATGCTCCTGTCAGTGCCAGGCAAGGTTCTCAACAGAATTCTACTGGAGAGGATGAGGGAGGCAGTCGACCCCATGCTCCGAGACCAGCAGGCGGGCTTTCGCAGGAACAGGTCCTGCGCTGACCAGATCGCCAGCCTACGCATCATTGTTGAGCAGTCACTGGAGTGGAACTCCCCCCTCTTCATCAACCTCATAGACTATGAGAAGGCTTTCGACAGTGTAGACGGAGAGGCGCTGTGGAAGCTGCTAAGGCACTATGGAGTTCCCGGAAAGATCATCTCCCTGATCCGGTGCACATACCAAGACATGAGCTGCAGGATTGCCCATGCCGGCCAGTCGTCAGAAAGCTTCGAGGTGAAGACCGGAGTACGCCAGGGATGCCTGTTGTCCCCGTTCCTCTTCCCCCTGGTCATCGACTGGATCATGAAGACCACTACAGCAGGCAGGAAAAACGGGATACAATGGACACTCTGGACGCAGCTTGATGACCTCGACTTTGCGGACGACCTGCCGCTCCTGTCTCACAGCCACAGCCAGATGCAGGCCAAGACTACGTGCCTGGAAACCACATCAGCCGAAACAGGGCTCAAGATCAACAGGAGGAAAACTGAGCTGATGAAGATCAACACCACTGCCAACATACCAGTCACAGTCGGCGGAGAGCCCATCAGGGAGGTAGAGTCCTTTGTCTACCTGGGGAGTGTGGTTGATGGACAGGGAGGCACAGACCGAGACGTCACAGCCAGAATCGGCAAGGCAAGAGCAGCAATGGTCATGCTGAAGAACATCTGGGCATCCAAAGTTGTCAGCATAAGAACCAAACTTAGCATCTTCACCCTACATGGTCCAACCCTTGTCGTGGGGTAGTGGCTTGTGTACCTCAATGACCCAGAGAGCTACGCCAGCGGGAGCACGTGCTCCTGGCAGGGTCACCCAAGCTGGACAGGTCGAAGGGTAGAGGTCAGACGAATGTGGACCACCTCTCCAAGAGGCTAAACGGGTTTGCGTAGGGTTAACAGCCCTACCTGTAAAAAAACATAACGTTACAGAAGCATCGACAGCAACAAACCAAAACATTCACCTGGGCAAGGAAGGGTCTCCATCCCGGAGACCTATGACGCATTGCAGTGAAAGCCGAAAGGAAGCTGCAAGGCCGACCCCCCTTCTAACACCCAGGACAATGACGAGAGTAGCCACATGGAACATCAGGACAATGTATGAAGTAGGAAGGACCATACAAGTAGCAAGAGAGATGAAGAACTACAAGATAGGAGTACTGGGACTGAGTGAGACAAGGTGGCTACAGACAGGACAGCTGAGATTTTCATCGGGAGAGCAATTGCTGTACTCGGGACACACAGAGGATGGAGCCCCCCACACTGAGGGCGTGGCCCTGATGCTGGCACCGGAGGCACAGCGGGCACTCATCGGCTGGGAACCTGTCAACTCCCGCATCATCACAGCCAAATTCATCACCAAGAAGAAAGACATCAAGCTAAACATCATCCAGTGCTACGCTCCCACCAATGATGCGGAAGAGGAGAAAAAAGACGACTTCTACCAACAACTACAGACAGTGATAGATAGAGGAGGAGCCAAGGACATGACCATACTGATGGGAGACTTCAACGCCAAGATTGGATCAGACAACACAGGCTATGAGAACACCATGGGAACACAAGGACTGGGACAGATGAACGAAAATGGCGAGCGCTTTCCAGACTTCTGTGCCCTGAACCAGCTAGTGATAGGAGGCAGCATCTTCCCACACAAGCGCATCCACAAGGCCACATGGAGATCGCCGGACCATGTCACGGAGAACCAGATTGATCACATCTGCATCAGCCGGAAGTTCAGGAGATCGTGGCGAGATGTGCGCGTGATGAGGGGTGCCGATGTATCATCAGACCACCACCTTCTTGCTACAACACTGAGACTTCGGCTTAAGAGACACACCAACGCCAACAACACACGGACCAGGTACAACGTTGGCCTACTCAGGAACACAGAGACACAAGCAGCATTCCGGATCAGCCTTTCCAACAGGTTCCAGCCACTGCAAGACCTGATAGAAGACAGTGGAATGGATATCGAGACACAGTGGGAACACAGCAAGAAACTCTGGCACGACACATGCGAAGAGGTCCTTGGCAAGAGAAAGACCCAACACAAGGAATGGATCTCTGCTGATACCATCCAGAAGCTGGAAGTTAGGAAAAAGAAGAAAAGTGCACTGAACACGAGCCGAACAAGAAGAGCTAAGGCAAAGGCACAGGAAGAATACACAGCAGCTGACAGAGAAGTGAAGAGGAGCACCAGAAAGGACAAGAGGGACTACATCGACAACCTGGCCAATCAAGCAGAGGAAGCAGCCGGACAAGGGAACCTAAAAGACCTGTACCAGGTGACCAAGAAGCTCGCGGGCAAGTTTCAGCAGACAGACAAACCAGTGAAGGACAAGAACGGGCACCCACTGACAACAACTGAGGAACAGCTGAAGCGATGGGCAGAACACTTCAGGGAGCTGTTAAATCGCCCCATCCCTGAAACACCACCAGACATCCCGCCAGCTGAGACAGAACTACCCATCAACTGCGACAAGCCCTCTAAGGCGGAGATCAGGAAAGCCATCATGACACTGAGAAATGGGAAAGCTGCAGGGCCAGACGAGATACCAGCAGAAGCCATCAAAGCAGACACAGAGACAGCCGTCAACATGCTGCACAGCCTATTCAGCAAGATCTGGGAGAAGGAAGAGGTGCCAGCCCAGTGGAAAGAAGGGATCGTCATCAAGCTGCCAAAGAAAGGGGACCTCAGGGACTGCAGCAACTACCGAGGGATCATGCTCCTGTCAGTGCCAGGCAAGGTTCTCAACAGAATTCTACTGGAGAGGATGAGGGAGGCAGTCGACCCTATGCTCCGAGACCAGCAGGCGGGCTTTCGCAGGAACAGGTCCTGCGCTGACCAGATTGCCAGCCTACGCATCATTGTTGAGCAGTCACTGGAGTGGAACTCCCCCCTCTACATCAACTTCATAGACTATGAGAAGGCTTTCGACAGTGTAGACAGAGAGGCGCTGTGGAAGCTGCTAAGGCACTATGGAGTTCCCGGGAAGATCATCTCCCTGATCCAGTGCACCTACAAAGACATGAGCTGCAGGATTGCCCATGCCGGCCAGTTGTCAGAAAGCTTCGAGGTGAAGACCGGAGTCCGCCAGGGATGCCTGTTGTCCCCGTTCCTCTTCCTCCTGGTCATCGACTGGATCATGAAGACCACCACAACAGGCAGGAAAAACGGGATACAGTGGACACTCTGGGCGCAGCTGGATGACCTCGACTTTGCGGACGACCTGGCGCTCCTGTCTCACAGCCACAGCCAGATGCAAGACAAGACTACATGCCTGGAAGCCACATCAGCCGGAACAGGGCTCAAGATCAACAGGAGGAAAACCGAGCTGATGAAGATCAACACCACTGCCAACACACCAGTCACAGTCGGTGGAGAGCCCATCAGGGAGGTAGAGTCCTTTGTCTACCTGGGGAGTGTGGTTGATGGACAGGGAGGCACAGACCGAGACGTCACAGCCAGAATCGGCAAGGCAAGAGCAGCAATGGTCATGCTGAAGAACATCTGGGCATCCAAAGTTGTCAGCATAAGAACCAAACTTCGCATCTATAACTCCAGCGTGAAGTCAGTTCTGCTTTACGGATGCGAAACATGGAGGACAACGAAGACGATGCAGCAGAAGATCCAGACATTTCTCAACACCTGTCTGAGGCGCATCTTCAACATCCGATGGCCAGAGAAGATCCGGAACGAAGAGCTGTGGGAGCGAGCAGGGCAGGAACCAGCGGCCAAGCAGATCCTGCGGAGGAAGTGGGGCTGGATTGGACACACCCTCAGGAAGCCAGCATCCAGCACCACACGCCAAGCCCTGACATGGAACCCACAGGGGAAAAGGAAGAGAGGCCGGCCTCGCAACAGCTGGAGGCGGGACACTGAGGCAGAGTTATATAAGCAGGGGACCAACTGGACTGGAGTGGCAAGAATAGCCCAGAACAGAGTGCGATGGCGAAGGGTTGTCGATGGCCTATGCTCCACGTGGAGCCAGGGGCCTAAGTAAGTAAGTAAGTTAGCATCTTCAACTCCAACGTGAAGTCAGTTCTGCTCTATGGATGCGAAACATGGAGGACAACGAAGACGATGCAGCAGAAGATCCAGACATTTCTCAACACCTGTCTGAGGCGCATCTTCAACATCCGATGGCCAAAGAAGATCCGGAATGAAGAGCTGTGGGAGCGAGCGGGGCAGGAACCAGTGGCCAAGCAGATCCTGCGGAGGAAGTGGAGCTGGATTGGACACACCCTCAGGAATCCAGCATCCAGCACCACACGCCAAGCCCTGACATGGAACCCACAGGGGAAAAGGAAGAGAGGCCGGCCTCGCAACAGCTGGAGGCGGGACACTGAGGCAGAGCTATATAAGGAGGGGACCAACTGGACTGGAGTGGCAAAAATAGCCCAGAACAGAGTGCGATGGCGAAGGTTTGTCGATGGCCTATGCTCCACTTGGAGCCAGGGGCTCTAACTAACTAACTACTCGGGCTTGCCCAGTGAGCTCTATACACGGCTTTCCTGTTCTCGCCCACGTGCAAAAGAATGTGCTGCAGGCCTGGTGGTACACTGGCACTTCGTGCAGAGAAATGGACCATGTGAAATTGTTGATAAACAAAGGCAAGGCTTACAGAAAGAACGCACGGTTTATTGAGTGCACATGATACAGAACAACAGGATATGGGAGAAAAACCTACCCGTGTTCAGCAAATTCATAGCTCAAGACCTCCATGATGGAAAAGATGCGAGCACTCCACTTCCTGTACTTCAGTCTCACTATGACAACGTGGGTCCGCACGGCCCCACGACGTCCTCGGAAGGATATGCACGTTTTTTCTTCTTTGAGAAGTATGGGTCCGCACGGCCCCGCGATGTCTTCCATAGGTACAAAAACTTTGACTTTTATTTATTTATTTACTTCTCGCTTAAATTTAATGATCTTTTAGGACATAATAGTTTTTCAGGTGCCTGAGGCATTTTTAAAAGCTCATTAAAAAATTCCATCTAGTTTAAGAGATATTTGCAGTTAAACACCGTTCTGGGGCCACACGGACCCACGACAGCTGGCGAAGGTTAAATATCAATATTGCCATCACGAGCAACTCGTAATATCTAGACTGATGAAAAGAGCAAACGAGTTTTAGTGCACACATTTTATCGACGACCGCATGGATTAAGTTTGTATAGCTTTCTAAGAACAAAATGTTCGGCTGTCTCAATAGCTCAGGTGGGTACAACGGTAGTCTGGAAATCCGAGGGTCGGGGGTTCGAACCCCGGCACCGGTTGCTTTTAAGTTCCGCTATACAGTTGGGCTCGAGGAGCGCAACTGAGTAACTTGTGACTGTGCAGTGTAAGGCAAATATCTGGAGGTTAAAACTATGTTCAGTGCATCAGATCGAGGGGAGTAGGCCTCAGGGGGTGTCGAAGGTTGACTGCAGCCACTGCCAAGTCAGTCTCTCCTGGAAAAAATTCGAGTCTTAATTCCCATTGATGGCGCGCTTTCAGTTTGGTCGGTCATTTGTTCAATCAAGATCTTCCTTGAAGGATTTCTTGTTGTTGTTGCTGATGTCTGCATATAGTGGTGGCAATTGCCGCTTTTGACAATAAATCAAGTTTCTTTCCTTTCGTTTAGATCAGCTGCGGCTGACGTGAGCGGTCGCCGCCATCTCAGTTTCAACCGTAAGTCACAACGTTTGTCGGTCAGAAAACGCTCTCACCTGTCAGTCTCTCGGATTTCATGCTCCGTCTACAGGTGCTGGCTAAAATGTTACCAGAATCGCAAAGTCGCATATTATCGTAAACACCATTTCATTTCAGTCTTAGTTCAGTTATCGGCTCAATCATCGTTCTAGTTTGTTTTCTACCGCCATCGAAACTTCTGCTCAGGGGAAATCACTCTAATGGACTTGAGAGTTGAGTCGCAAAACCAGTGTAAGGGGAACAACCGTAGAATCATGCAAAAATGAAGATTGCACGAGTTATCTCTGTTTGGTGATCTCCATCGCAGATATACGCCTGGAGAGGTGCTGCGCTTCTGCGGCGGAGAGTACCAATGAGCCGAAGTGTTCCGATCTTGTCCGAGAGCTCCCGATTGTTTACGAGGGTACCTTCGGATCTTTCCGTGACCTTGAGAGCCGATATCTACCGAAGATTTCCGAAACCAGTTCGACTATTTTCGGGATTACCAACTCGGCAATTTCCGTGCCTAATCGAAAACGGTTTCTGCAAACAACTCGTGAGACCTTATGAATTTTAAAATGCACAAGTTATCGCCCTTACTACAAAATGTGGAGACAACTCGTGAAGACATATTGCACAAAAGAAAACAGAGTAACTTTTCCCAACCGCAATGGTGGTCAAAAGTTTTTTTCAGCGGAAACTTTCAAATGCGACCACAGCCAACGATAGAATCAGGAAATATTTGAATTTTGCCGCCGTTTTACAGTGCAGCTGGTGATATTTGTGGTCTAAAACCCAAGATTTCATTCCCTGACGGTCGTTACCCGGTGACTGGCAAGTCAGTGAAAAGGCTGAGGCCACAGGCGTATTGTCAGTCGTGATCATCACGATACACGTACGTAGATTTATAATGATGACTGTGATGATTGTTCGCTTAGGAACTAACGACACTGTATCATCAGTTTTCAGTCATTTGCGCCCGGCCTGGGAAAAAAAGGAACAGAAGACGGCCGGTGAGAGCAGACTTCAGCGACACACCAGCAGCAGACTTCAATAGACCGAGTAAACGAACAAGCTGTAATCTTCTGATCGTTGTCTCGAGTGATGCAGACTCTTTACCTGGGACCAAAATAATCGAATGCCGTTCTCCTTCTCGCGATCAGCGGGTTAGTGACCAGCGGGAGACAGGTAGGATCCTCGAGTTTGACCTGAGAGATGTGAGTGGGGAATACACAAAGTTTGAGGCTTAGTGCCAAAGGATGACTGGCACACACACACACACACACACACACACACACACACACACACACACACCCATGAACGGCTGGCAGGTGGTTGTGTGGTTATGTAATAGACTATAGTAATAATAATAATGACTCTGATATACATAGTTTTTCTAGAGCGCTGCTCTCCAAAGGCAAAGGACTCGCTGCGCTTAACTGAAGGTACACTGTGACAGACAAACAAACACACACACACACACACACACACACACACACACACACACACACACACACACACACACACACACACCGTCACACACACACACGCACGCACGCACGCACACTATTTTCACACACTCTAACATCCAATTTGGCAGGCGCAGCGACATCAGGCGACTAAACGTACAAATACTAAGCACATTCAGCAGGAGTTCAGCAACAAAAGCTTGACCGTGTAAACAGTATCAGTTGAGATGGGATTTAATTTCATTTAAACAATGGGCAGTGAAGCTGAAGGCGGAGTTTGATTGGCAGTTCGCATACATCACAGAAGAAAAACTTCCTCAAACATAATACAGTGGACGCCGGATATAAGCAACTCGGATATAAGAAAACTCGGTTATTGCCAACGAATTTTTTTCCCCTGGCCAAACTCTTCTTTATTATGTATTACAAAACCTCGGATACAAGAAACTCGCTTATAAGAAAACTCGGTTTTAGGAAAGCAAATTTCTTGTCCCGCTTGATACAAAAACTCGGATATAAGAAACCGAAAGTACATTTCCAAGAAAATTTCACTCATTGTAAGAAACCGAAAGTACATTTCCAAGAAAATTTCACTCATTCTAAGAAAACAGGTCAAGTCTGACGTCACTTAGGACAGGCACATGATGGCGCATGATTTTCTTTTCTTGAATTGGTTCTTTACCATTGTGTTCCGTGCAAAATTGAATGTTGGCAAGAAGAAAAAATACGAGATGCATTTTTGTTGTTCTATTGTTATATGTTGTTTTTATTATTATTTTGTTTTTTTGCCTGATTGGGAGCTCTCTCTCTCTCTCTGTATGTCTGTATCTGTCTACAGGGCTCGCGTTAAGGAGAACTAGAGAGGCAAAAGCCTCCACTGATGGCTCCCTTGTGACAAGGGTCAAGGTCATTCACAAGTGTATGTTTGTAAAGCTGTTATCACTATCATCACGGCAAGTAAAGTGTCTCTGGTGTTCCAAGTTCCTGGCAATATTACAATTCCCCCCCCCCCCCCCAACAGTTTGCATGGCCTTGACCTTGGGTCAAGGTCATTAAAATGAGATCACATCAATGTCTATTATTATGCCAAGTTTGACGCCTCTAGTATTTCTAGTTCCTCCGAAAACGGTAATGTTAAAATTCACAACAGACAGCGTTAATGACCTTGACCTTCAGTCAAGGTCATTCAAAAAAGGTAGGTCTCATTGCAGTCTATCATCATGCCCTATTTGGTGCCTCAACTGTTTGTTGTTTCAGAGAAAATGCCAAGGTTAAAGCTTCCCCAAAACAGCTTGCATGGCCTTGACCTTGACTAAAAGTCACTGAACACAGGTATGTCAGTGAAGGTGTTGCCAATGTCTATCATCATGCAAAGTTTGATACTTCTGGTTCTTCTAGATTCCGAAAAAAATGCAAATGTAAAAATTTCCAAACAGACTGCTTTAATGACCTTGACCTTGGCTCAAGGTCATTTAAAATGGTATGTGTGCATAGGTCTTATCACTGTCTATCAGCACGCCAAGTTTGGCGCCTCTGCTGTTTGTTATTTCTGAGAAAATGCCAATGTTAAGGTTTCACAAAAATAGCTTGTATGGCCTTGACCTTGACACAAGGCCATTACATACATGTATATCTGTAAAGTTCTGATCAATGTCTATCATCATGCAAAGTTTCAAACCTCTGGTCTTTGTAGATTCCGTGAAAATGCCAATGTAAAATTTTCAAACAGACAGCGTTAGTGACCTTGACTTTGAGTCAAGGTCATTCAAAATGTTTTGAAAGGTCTTATGGTTGTCTATTAGCATGCCAAGTTTGGTGTCTCTGCTGTTTGTAGTTTCTGAGAAAACGACAACGTTAAAGTTTTCTGGACACACACACATACACACACACACACACACACACACACACACACACACACACACACACACACACACACACACACACAGACGACGGAGGGCTATTACATAGACTCCCATTGTTACACAAGGGAACCAATAAAACTATCAGTATTAGACTAACTGTTGATCAATTCCTTTCTTTGACAATATACGTGGTCCATCTTTCCTCCATCCCCCTTCCCCCTCCCAACAGAAAAAAAAGCTAATTTGCAGCTTTTTTTCAGCCAAATTAGACACGGAAAGCATCGCATATCATACTCTAATGGGACGAGTGTTTTATAGATCAAAAGTTGATACATAATGCACTTTTAATAAATCCTATAAATACAAGGGAATTCTCTCTCTCTCTCTCTCTCTCCCCCCCTTAGTTCTTTTTTGTTTGTTTGTTTGTTTGGTTGGTTGGTTGGTTGGTTGGTTGGTTGGTTTGGTTTTTTTTTTCTTTTTGTTTTGTTTTTTTCTTACCACATGACCGCCAGCGCTACAGTTGGGAAGCAAAAACAGTATTTTCATGTTCAAACAAAAAAAAATCTGACATTGAAGGACACAAGCGCACTGGTGTATATTAACTCTACACATATATATTCTGTGCAGGTCTTTAAGAGAAACCAGATATTTCTTAATTTAATGCAAAACATACACGAACTGAGAAAAAAAGAAATGTTTTAAACCTTTTTTTCACTGAACTCGGTTATAAGAAATATTTTTCAAAATACTTTCTTATATCCGACTTTCAGATATAAGAAAACTCGGATATAAGAAACCAAAAAATTCACCCCCCTCGAGTTTCTTATAACCGGCGTATACTGTATTATTTTCTTTATTCAAGTTCTGCTTCAAAATTAGATGAACACACAACTGAGTAAGTACTATTGCGAACAATTAATAGTCTGATTCAGCTGGCACAATTTATGGCCAAGCGCGCCAACTTCCCGGCTCTAGCCCAGTAAATTTGCGACGTACGCGCTACACGGGCATCAAGTTTCCTGAAGTTAAATCCGGTGACCTCAGGGCGAGTCAAGCATCCAGTACAGTGTAAACGAAGTGCAAGTGATTTTACATGATTATACATGGTGAAACTGCTTTAACTGCGCTGCAAGTTAATGATGTCACACTTGATTCTAACTTGAGTCTCAGTCTCGTGACACCATAGTGCGGCCACACGCGGAACAGTGTGATGTAAATCGTTCGTCAGCTCTGGCAACCATGTGTGACCGACTTACAATATCCGAAATGTCTTTGCATCAGTTTGAAACGTACGTGATTTGTGGGCTATTTATATGGACAAGTGTCACTGTTGTTTCAGGGTTTGGGTGAGTACAAAATCTTATGAACCGAATTTCTATTGTTGTCCGGCGATGGGAATACACCATGACTACCTTGCCAGCTTAGTTTTACTGATTTTTTTTTAAAACCAAGTTTATATTCTATTTGCAGACAAAGCGTGCATACCTGTGTTCCGAGTGCTGGTATGTATAAAGTTTGGCCGTCCGTTGCTTTTATTTCATTTCAGTGACGATTGCGTGCAAATTTCCATCGATTTACACTGAAAGTGTGCTATGATTTTAATTGCCGTCTATTTATACTTCGTTTATTGATTGATTTGGCATGAGAAACTCTCCTTCTCTGTGATTTAAAAACAAAAACAAATAAATTGACTTCACGTAGTAGCTGGAGCAGCCGGCCTGTCTTTCTGCGTCTTTCTTCCGTGTAAAACAAACAAACAAACAAACAAACAAAAACACCTAACTACCTATATACATGTAACTGTTTTTCCTCTATTCATGTGGTAACGGTACAATACAGCCATGCCGCAATTTCTGTCTTTGTTCAAACATCGTTTTACTTCAGGCACTATTAAGATTGGAAGGTATTGATTTTTCATAAAATGAACAGAACTGAAAGAGCAATGAGCGGTAACACTCAGCTGACACTTCCCGGGCTTTCGTCACTTGCCTGCTTACTGCCCACTGCCGGCCCTCCAGCGACAATTACAAGGGGATTAGGCCATGCTTAGGCAGACCCTGGGGTCTAACCATCTTATCCCACGGGGGTAAAGCACGCGACTTGAAGGCCGGTGTACTGAGGAGGAGAACGGAATATACGAGGACGCATTTATCATCGACGAGAGGTGACAAAATATCACAAAACGGAACTTTTTCCTACAAGAAATTGCCATTTCCTGCAGGAAAAAAATGGTTATCTATAGCAAATTTGACGAACTAATTCTTTTTTTGCAACAACAACAACGTGTCGTTTTGTGCAAAAAAAAAAAGAAGGGATTTTTCTGCAGAAAAACAGGATTGTTAATTTTTCTGCAGAAAATCCTTTGTTACGCAGAAAAAGTGGTTCTCCAGGAAAACTGTTTTTCCGCAGAGAACACTTATTATATCATCTCTCAGTCGCCAGTGATAGATACCTTCTCAGTCTTCGTACATATTCCGTGCTCATCATACACCTTAAAGTCACGCACGTTGTCTACCCCAGTGTGCCCACCAGTAGAGCATAAATCAGGCTGGGGAATTGCTGAGGAGAAGAAAGACTGAAACCTAGGCCGTGGTGCAGAGGCAGAAACACCTACGGGGAAAACACCCCACTCAAGAAAACAAATTTTAGCATTTTTAAAGGAATTTAGTCGCCTCTCCTGGCACCCAAACATAAAATACTGCCGTGGTACTGACATGTATGTCCTCAAAAATGAAGTTAGATTGTCCCATATGGCACTACATGTATCATGATATACGACTGTGTGTGCAACCTTCTTCCCTGCTTCCTTTTCTTTGGCTGAAACTCAGTTGTTGTTGTTGTTGTTTTTTGTTTTTTTGTTTGTTTGTTTTTTTGCTGAAAGGGCTGAAAATTTGGCTGAAAATTGCCAAATGACTGAAAATTCCCCAGCCAGATAGATCAGCCTAAAAGGCGTGTGAAAACAGCGGCAACTGTCAACACAATGGCCATCCTTTCCCGCGGCGACAGGATGGCCGGAACTGGACGTAATGCTGGCACGGACCGCGCTAGACA
This sequence comes from Batillaria attramentaria, assembly GCA_018292915.2. Taxonomy (NCBI): domain Eukaryota; kingdom Metazoa; phylum Mollusca; class Gastropoda; family Batillariidae; genus Batillaria; species Batillaria attramentaria. The sequence goes on along the minus strand of JACVVK020000409.1, from coordinate 73,405 downwards.
GGTGGCTGTCCTTATACCGTATTGCAAATATACAGCGAAAATGCGGGGGGAACTTGAGTGCTTTGGGTGACCGGCTTGGGCAGTGGCACGGCAGATAGAGGTGATCGTCCGGCTTGGCAGGTTTGACTGTATGAATGAGAAAATATATAATTATCAGTCTTGAAGATGTGCTTCTATTGTTTTCACACGCGTGGTTCTTCCCTTAGGCAAAATTCCATTTGCGTGTGAAGTACTGGACAAAAATGGTAAGTATTTGACATATTTTAGAACATTTTTCAGAATTTTTAAGGGAAATTGAAACTGAATATTTAACAGCAAATCAGTCTTAAACGGATTTTTTTTTTTTTTTTTTTGGTTCTCAGTCACACTCGTGCTTTGTAAAGTGTATGTTACCAACTGAAGTATGAAAAGTGCAGCTCTTTTCCTCTGGAACAACTGTCCAGCTCTCCTCAAGTCAGGTTCCGCAACACTGAATCAAGTCATTCAAGCGGAACCTCAGGGTGCATCTCTCCTCTCAGTTCCATATGTTTTTTCCTTCTCCATATTTCTACACCCCTCCCCCAGAAGACGACGTGAGCATGCAGTAAGCATGGAAGGTTTTGCTGTGGCCTCCACTGGCCAATCATCATAGTCATCATCATCATACAAAAAAGTGTGAATTTCACATACACACACACACACACACACACACACACACACACACACACACACACACACTTTCTCGTGTTAACTGTTTCGTTTGTTATCGTATCTAGATGACTGCAACTGGGCGTGTGCATTTTCATCTGAAGGAGCAGAGGGTATGTAATTGTTCCAGGGTGTGTAGAATCATGTTTTTGTTGTTGTTATTTTAAAACTTACATGTGATATGATGTGATGAAATTCTCCTAACCGTTTTCAAAATCATCATTGTACACCAATTAATCCTGTTTGATGACTGGCTTCTGTTCGGAAAGTTTATACATGTTGCATGAGATAATGTAAGTAGGCTTGTACATTAAAAGGCAAACGCTGCATATCTCTGTTGCAACCGCTGGCCCATAGCATAATAGCAAAGATCGTATGCAGTTTCCAAGGTCTTTGATGATAGTTAATAATAATGGGAAGCAGTTAAAAAGCCGTGGAAACGCCACTTCAAATCAAACGGCATTCAATGTACTCCTACAAATCAGAGACCGTCAGATACAGTTCACGTGGCTCTGAAACTACTGTCCTGGTAGTCTAACTAATACGGCGTTCGCGGACAGGTTACTCTACATTACACCAGTTGCATCTTTCCGTGGCACGTGAGTCCGGCGGAGACGCGAAGAGTCGATCGACAGCCTGTCTCACGAGTGCTAATGGCCACTGTCTCAGATTCTGCTACAATTTGTTCGGCGACAAGAGCAACAGAGTTTATGTTGTCGTGAATTATCACAATGGCACGTCCAACGTGGTCTTCAGTGCAGCACCCATTGGTCACTGGGAACAGGCAGAACTGCCCATACAAACAGCTGTGGAGTTTACGGTAAGCCTTTTCTGTGGGGTATACCAGTGCATTTAGTTGTTTTTTTTTCTTCTTAAGGCCCCAGTTTTTATGATTTTTTTTTTAATGGTGACTCAGTGATCGTTCTGAGCTGTTTGGGTGATTTCTAGCATCACATCACTTAGACACCTGCACAGTGACAGCATCTCAAAGGCTGTCACTTTGCCAATAGAAGGGTACACAGTCAGTGACTGACACGGCTGACATGCTCACACACGGACCGGACTGAGCTAGAGGCCTTGTCGGTTCTGTCAATCGCTGAATAGGAGAAACTGACTCGGAATTTTTGACCGCTCATACAGAATGAAGATACCATTGTATTGCATTAAGATCTCTACTCATTATTTCAAGCGTACATGCACACTCAGATCAGAAGCGAAACTGTTCCAAAACGTATGTGTAAGTTGGTTTTCTTCAAGTGGGAGCCTGGTAAACATGGACATACATGTAGAGTGTTCAAGGGACGCTACAAAAAAAAAAAAAAAAAAAATCATCTCTGGCCATGGCCGAAGGAAGCCAGGGAGAAAGTGAAAATACAGGGCAGGGCAGGATTCAGACACAAAAATGAACAAACAAACAAACAAACAATTTTTTTTAAAAAGCTCTAATCTGCGCCAGAAGCCTGTTTAATCTGCCTGTATGGTTGCAAGGGGACCATCAAAATAAATTTTCTGTCCTCTCTAAAGTATGGATATACAGTATCTTCTTTAACTCAGTTTAAGTAGAAAACCTAATTACGTACACCACTTACGGTTTTAATTATTATAATTATTTCCGTTCTATTTCCAGCTACACTGGTGTGTGTGTGTGTGTGTGTGTGTGTGTGTGTGTGTGTGTGTGTGTGTGTGTGTGTGTGTGCGCGCGCGCGCGCGCTCATGGAAGACCACCGACTGCATGATCCTTTGGCCTTTTGTAGGTAATGGTTGGAGAAGAAATAGTACAAGGATCTGGACACAGGATACTGCTTGAGAATTTTGAGTACCAAACACTTGAGTGCAACAACAGTAAGCGGAACGATGCAGCAGTCTTCCGGCGGACGAAGTTGCTGACGGCAAATCCATCATTTACCTGGACAACCCGACCACAGAATTCTTCAGCTGTAGACCACACAAGTGACAGTAAGTGGAATGGCACAGAACTTTTCTGGTCGACAACGTTAACATCAGTCTTGTTTACCAAGGAAACCAGACCACAGATCAGTAGTGAGTACTTAACCATCCTGGTATGAACATTTTCTCCTCTTGTAGAGTTTACTGTTTGTGAACATTTGAAGTTAAGGTAGGTGGGACAGGGTGGTAAGATTTGGGCTGATGTGACAGATTTTTTATGTCAAAGTTACTTCTTCATTTTCTTGTAGTTGTAGTCCTCTATATTTGTCTGCCTTTATAAAAAAAAAATTTAGTGCTTTGGATAAAAACCTTATTCATATATATATATATATGCTCACCTGATGAGGGTCCCATTGACCCGAAACCATGGTCGTGAGCGGCTAAAATCACCAATTCATGTGGTCTTGGTTGTACCGACCATTTTCCTCCCGGTGGGAGGGGAATGGGGGCCCTATGAATGGTGAGATACCCTTAGATCTGTTAGACGTTTCAGCGGTAGGATGGTAGATCCCCCCCACCTCCCTCCACTGTGGCTTGTAGCCAATATAGGGCAAGGCGGACTTGTCCACTGGCATACAAAGCACACATCTCCTAGATCTAGGGAGTGCTCTCAGCTTTACTTACTTCCCCTATATATATATATATATATGTTTAAAAATTTGCATTTGTTTTCTTTCACCGTACATGTGAATATGTATGGAGGGTTTAACTGACAGTACTGTCTCAGTTGCAGCAGATGATGAGTCCACCTACTCTTACAACTCCTCCTCCCATAATTCCCTCCTGATTGGGGTTGCTGTCTTCGCTGTTGTCTTTGTGATTCTCGTCACCGCTTTTATCATCTTTATTGTCACCGTCGTCAGGAAAATGAGGTAATTTTTGTCGTTGTTAATGTCAAGGACCCGTACGAACATTCAGGAAAATGAGGTAATTTTTGTTGTTGTTAATGTCAAGAACCTGTACGAACATTCAGGAAAAAAGGTAATTTTTGTTGTCACTTGTTAGTGTCAAGAACCCGTACGAACATGCAGGAAAATGAGGTAATTTTTGTTGTTAATGTCAAAAATCCGTACGAACATTTAGAGCAGCAATTTTAATACTGTATTTTCAGAGTACTTTGAAACATAGGAGGCAATATCATGTTTCATTATGTGCAAAATTACGCTAGAGTCCATCAGGCAACCGTCAGTTACTCTTGGGTCATCAATTTACACAACACGGGAGGAACGTTCTAGAAACAAGATGTCTGCCAGCCCATGTAGAAGCCACACCATTTAAAGAAAAAGCACTTTCTTTTGCTGAAAAAATAGCAGCCAAATCAATTGTCCAAGTACACGAAACAATCTTCCCATGATGGTCAGCTGAAGTTGGAATTGCTGGTTTATATATTTTGCAGACGCCAGACTAAGAAAGACGAGAGTGTTCAGGCTGATGCCGACTTCAAAGGAGCAGTGGAAGGTTCCAGTATTAAAAAATTTGCATCCCCTCACGCTCTCTTTCTGTGTGTGCATGCACGTGTGTGTGGTGTGGGGAATGTGTGCTGGCTCAGCCTTTCTTCTCTGTAGGTTTCTGTCATTATCCATCCATTCACCCAAATGTGTTAGAACAAATTCCACCTTATGTTGCCCGTAAGTGTTGGTTCAATGTCATTTCATCTTCCCCCACAACCTATTGTGTTTCAGTAAAATTAACTCAACTGATGTTCACTTCTGAGGCAGAAATTCAAACTACCTAGACTCAATCATGCAGTTACTGGTCAACTAAAATTAACTTTGACCATTTCAGTGGACATGGTTGAGATGACAGTCGTTGAAGGGAGTGAAGATCTTGAACCTGATGGAAGTGCAGAAAACTCGGATCATGAAGAAGTTGTCATGGTGGGTTAATAACCCTTTCATTATATATCGAATATACAGACTTCACTCGCGCAGGCTTGAACAATTAAGAAACGTGCCTGCCAGGAAGAAACAAAGCTCTCACAAAAAACTTTTGCATGGCCACCATAACCACAGTCACTCCAGCCATTCACTCATCTACTCAGATCCATTGCAACAACAGCTATGTGCCTGCGTTTTCCATTTGACCCACTTTCGAAAAGCAATCTAGAAATGATGATCATAAGGTTGAACGGTGGAGAAAATGTTCAAAATTTACAAAGACTATGGACAAGTCTTGATATTTCAAACATGACACGTTGCCTTGGGAGAAAATCAGGTGTAACATCACAACTAAATGACCCATCTGTACGCATTTCATTGAGAGAAATCGGATGTGTACTGGTAAAGGTCACAAGATCAATCCATTGCCATGATGTCACTCATTTTGATAGCAAAATTTGTTGCCAATAGCCAGCTTGTATGTAATATCTGAAAAGATATTTTCAAACACAGATAATTTATCTGTCTGCCTGAGTACTTTGACATTTTCACGGCAGATTTATTTTAAACATTGACTTGTTGTACCTGAAGTGGACAGTTTGAGACAAGTTTTCTCACTAGTTGATCTGGACCTCAACAAAAAAATAAATTGTGTGGTTTCCAAGCCTGAGGCAAAACTACATGGAACGATGCTGGCCCAACTTGAAAAACAAAAACAAAACCAAAAAACCCCAAAAAACCCAGATCATACTGCATGTCCCTAGTTTATGATAGCTTTACGACAAAACAGCGCGACAAGTGTAACGGCAGAAAACCACAATAATTTATGAACTGCTAAGTTGTACCTCGCTAGACATTCTCTCCTAAAGATGTTTGTGTGACTACGAAGTGTCGTCTGCTCCAAAGAGAGATCATACCAACATTGTTTTGCTTTCCTGTGAATATGCAGGGTGGGTGTTTGGGAGTTTAACTTCCTTTTCCACCACATAAGGGTGATATCAAAGACAGGGCAGCAAGGAAAAGGCCAGCACAAATATTTGGCCCCAGCCGGGATTCGAACTCACGACCCGAGCATGGAAAGTCCAACGCTCTACCATTCGACCCTGTGAATATGCAGAGAGAATAAGTCTCAACCATACATTAACCCTGGGCTCAGCAAGACCAGGGTTAGTATAAACAATTCCACGTTTATATGGCTGAAATGGTAACTGTTGAAAAGTTCTGGTGATACGATATCAGACGACATGCCCGTCACCAGTGACCTAAACGCAGTGCATTGCCTCCTTTGTCTCTGCATGCACCAGTTCTTTACTTTAGCCATCATGGTTACCATGTTTAGTAATTACATCATGTGACTTACTTGTTACTTGATAAATAAGACTATGCATTTGAGCTTGCTTATCATCAAATCTTTATGAACGCCTGAAGCAGTTTCCACCATTATTCTGTATACCAAACATGATGTGACGTTCACTGCGTGTATACAGTCTCAGCTGATAGATTCTGGAATGTGCATTTGGACTTAGTGCCTAAAAACACTACAACTGCGACCACGTCAGTAATACTGGTGTTGGTGCCTTGTACCGGTACGCATTTTGTTATTTTCAAAGTTTCACCATTTGCATACACTGCACTGAGTGGAGACCAACTTAAAGTTTGGCTGAAACTCATTCTTCTGTTTTCAGGTGTGATCACCTCCCTTGGCTCTGTTCATGCACTGTCCTAGACTGCAGGCCATCTGTGATGCTTGCCAAAGCCAGCCACTGATTGTGTGGGATGCTTGAAAGCCAGCCACTGATGTGTGTGTGTCAAAACGAGCCACTGATGTCGCGTGTGTGCGTGTGTGGGATGCTTGCCAAAGCCAGCCAGACCTTGTGTGTGTGTGTGTGTGTGTGTGTGTGTGTGTGTGTGTGTGTGCACTCATGTGACAAAGCCAGCCTGAGGACACTAACAGTGCTTGAATAAATATTTTCTTCCATACACATACATTTACAACAGGCTCTAAAACAACATTAACAGCTGTATCTATACATGTACACATAATGTGCAAAAATAACAATTCAATACAAACAAGAATGGCACGGCCAGACAAATGTCAAACATACCCAGTATACAGACTGTGTCAAAATGAAGGATAAATTGTACAAGTTACAACAGTAAAATGATATAACAATACTCAGCATCATACTGCAATAGTACAGTAATCAAATATACATACACATGTATACATCTACACTGTAGAATCAGTTACTATACAGTCAGGCTCTGCCTTTATGATGTTTCTCACAACATTCAAACTACTGTACCTGTAACATGAATGTCACTGCTTGTGGGAATAAAGGGGGCAAAATGGTTTCGGTATTTTCTTTGGTCCTGGGACAGTACTACAGTAATACTTGTATACACATGGGATGCTCCTCAATTGTTGTCAGGCTTACAGCACCTCATCCCCCCCCCCCCCCCCCACACACACACACTTCCCAACGCCTCCCCCATTAACAAGTGAAACATTATTTCTTACATTACTAGCACTTCAAGTTCAACAGGTGTACTGCACATCTTCTAAGCCTACATTTTCACCAAAATTTTCAATAATGTGGAAACCGCTGGCATTTAATACATACATGTCTAAAGGTGAAAAAGTGACAGAGCATGTGTCAGACAGCATCCTAACATTCACTGGTTCAGTATGATCATAAACAAAAAATGCAAAACATGCACCATATTATGATTTATCTGATGAATTATTTCACACACACACACACACACACACACACACACACACACACACACACACACACAACTTTTGCTCTCAAAAACAATTACCAGTAACAAGAGAAGCTGGTCAACTCTCCTATAACAAAACAGCCCCCCTCCCCCCACCACCACCAACACACACACAAACTTACACACCTCAGGCTGCCTGGATCATGGTGTGACATGTACTTGGAGAAGAGCTGTATGGATGCACATTAGAAATCAAAGCAACATGAATAAAAATGATTTGGAGGGACAGGGGTTATGGAGGGGGTTGAAGACACATATATATGCATCTCTATACAAATTACTATTTAAAAAACAAACAAAACGTACTTCTGATACTAATAGTAATACTGTACACAGGTGATTGATGCTACATACATGTACAATGCTAATAGTAACATCTAAAAAAGTAAAATATCAATTATATACTGCTGACTGATAAAAATAACAAGATGTCTGCAGGGGTCACAGCAGCTGATCTAGCATCAAAGTTTCAAACTTTCTGTAAATTCATCATGATGCACCTAGCACATCAACGTTCAATTCATTTCATTTATTATCCCAACTTGGGCAATTTGTTTTTAAAACAGCGGCATTAAACACACAAACACACATCACAGACCTCAACGACTAAAAAGCACGCACGCGCGTGCGCACTCACACATATATCTCACATACATAAGTATATAGGAAAACTGCATGTAATAGCATATAAAACATAAAACGAAAGATTAAACAAGGAGGAACGGCCCCGTCCTACAAAGTTGTTTCTCCAAACTTCATTTTATTTTGTCTGTTTTGTTGTTATTGTTGCCGGTTCTCCCCTCTCCAAGTTCTACCAATGACACTAGATCCTCTACGACCTCGACCGATTAGCCACGTGACTGGGGGTGGGGCCGGGTGGGGGAAGAAGGGGGAGAGAGCAAGAGAGAGGGGGGCAGAGAGAGAGGGTGGGTGGGTTAACGAACAGGAGTTTAACGTCCTTTAGGAGTTTAACGTCCTTTTCCCCCACATAAGGGTGATATCAAAGACGGGGCAACGAGAAAAAGGCCAGCACAAATATTTGGCCTCAGCGGCCGGGATTCGAACTCTCGGCCCAAGCATTGAAAGTCCAACGCTCTACCATTCGGCCACCCTGGCTCCCCAGAGAGAGAGAGAGAGAGAGAGAGACGTCAGTTCCGTGAACTAAACATTTGACGTCAGCCTCAGGCAGGTCGTCATACAGAGAGAGAGAGAGAGAGAGAGAGATGACGTCAATTCCGTGAAGTAAACTTTTGACGTCAGCCTCTAGCACTGAGATCGTCTGAGGATGCTTGTTCATGTCTTGTGATTTCCCTGTTGGCTTTGTGTGACTTCTCCGACTGAATTATTTTTCACATGAAATCTGGAAGATCTAGAGGGCTGATGAAATGTCGGAAGCAGTGACGATACTTGCAGATTTTGTCTGTGAACCAAACATTTGACGTCAGCCTCACGCTGCTCGTCTGACAGATGATACTTCTACATATCTTGTGATTTCCTTGTTGCTTTTGTGACTTCCGTGACTGAATTAATTTTGACATAAAATCTGGAAGATCTAGAGAGCTGATGAAACGTGGACTTAAGTGCCTTGGATTGTACTTAAGAAATTGCAAAATTGGAACTTTTTTGACCGGCGCTTCTCGCAGAAACGTGAAAAATGTGTTTATCTAAAAGCTCTGCTATTCTTAATACTAAAGCTATAATAGTGCAGTAGTTCATGTCATATGTGCAGTTGGCGCAAGTGACAAAAATACCGGAATGATGAGTAATTTGAAGGAGTCTTTTCATAGATATTTGGCCTTATATGCAAACCACCCTTACCTCGGAAATATTTTTCTTACACAAAACCTGTCAGAGCTACAGAGCTGTGCTACGAAAACAGGCAGTATAATTGGATGATCTTCCCAATTTCAGAAAATGAAGCCATTTGAACATTTCTTTCGAAAAAATTCGTAACATGACCGATTTTTTAAAATCGGCGATAACTCTTCTGAAAATGCAGTAGGCTAAAAATCGTGAAAGGTAGGTCTGGAGAAGGTGAATTCCCATTTTATCTCAAAGTAAAAAGGCCTCCAACGAGGTGGTTTAGGAGATAGCCATCATTACATCCGTCCACACACACACACACACACACACACACGTCTCACAACTCCCGCCAAAAAGAACGCAGCAGCATAGTGTGCACGTAAGGTGTCTATGACGCAGATTTCGTTACGTCACTGTGTGCGTGAAAGTAAGTATTGTGTGGAGAAACGTCACAGTCTTGTTTTGTATCACTGAAACTTGCTGCTGCGCGTAGCAAAATCTGCCCCGTCTCATAAAGTTGTTTCTCTATAGAGAAACAACTTAAAAACGTTCTGAATGTAAAATGATGATATCAAAGACTCCACTGTAACCAAATGCTCAAGATGTTCAGGTAGACCGACATATAGAACAGGAACAAAGGCCGAAAACATGCACTCAATCAGGTCAGTTTGAAAGTAGGGGGAGTAAGTAAAGCTGAGAGCGCTCCCAAAATCTAGGAGTATGTGTGCTTTGTATACCACTGGACAAGTCCGCCTTGCCCTATATTGGCTACAAGCCACAGTGGAGGGGGGGGGGGGATCTACCATCCTACTGCTGAAACATCTAACAGATCTAGGATATCTCACCATTCATAGGGCCCCCATTCCCCTGCCACCGGGAGGAAAATGGTCGGTACAACCTAGGCCATATGAATTGGTGATTTTAGCCGCTCACGACCATGGTTTAGGGTCAATAGGACCCTCCTCAGGTGAGCATGCAGCGATACCCACAAAAGATGCAGTGTCCAACCAGTACTAAAACTTAAAAGGTTGCCCCAGAATAATCTGGTGTGTCTCAAGTGCTAGCAGACGTTGCTACCCTAAAGCTCTGCAAGAGGTTTCAGCGGAAAAAGAATAAACAATTTAGAAGGAGCAACTGCCTAGGTGTAATGTTTATTTACATAAAATTTAATATAGAACAGGAACAAAGGTGTCGCTAAAGCCGAAAACATGCGCTCAATCAGGTCAATTTGAAAGCAGGGGAAGTAAGTAAAGCTGAGAGCGCTCCCTAAATCATATATGGGTTTAACTGGTTGGGTTTTTTTTCTTTTTTACACACACACACACAATCTTCCCATCATGTATGAATAGATTATCTGTCATTAACGAACACGGCACGCATCCAAGCTACACCTACACAATAAGGCCTTAATCAAAGCCTTCTCGATCAGAAACACGGCGTACGCTCTCTCTTACGACAGGGGAAAAAAATTAAATGTATGAACTTACAGAGTGATGCACAATATACTGGTCTTCAGTGCTTCAGGAATGTTGACTGCTCCTTTCGTGCACTCAGACTCACAAGTTTTATAGTTTGGGGGCTGCACTGTTTAACCACTGTAAAGTATGGACATTATTTAGAATGTGGAAACAAAGCCTGTTTATCCTAGAAGACCACTGGAATGTCACCATAGTGACCTTGTGAATGCCTTTTCAAGCTGCCTGACGTACAGAACGCAGCATTACACAGTCTGCAGACGTACGGCATGTCCTCCAGATGAGTACGCTTGTGCATTCTGAGGAAACTGAAACTGGCAAATCCTGCCCCACACTCTTTACAGAAATAGGACTTTTCCCCTGCATGGCACTTCATGTGTCTGCTGAGGTCAGCTGATCTGGTGAATGAAGCACAGCACTCCTGACACAGATACGGTCTGTCACCCGAGTGTGTCCGTTCATGACGCCGCAGGTTGCCTGAAGTGATAAACGCTGCCCCACAGTCTTTACATAAGTATGGTTTCTCACCTGTGTGAATCCGCCTGTGGATTTTCAAGTCAGTCGAGCTCCCAAAAGCTGAGCCACACTCTTCACAGACAAATGGTTTTTCATTACCTGGTGGTTTGGGCTTCTTCGGCCGTGGCTGAGAAGGACCCTTTTCACGCTTCTCGGGCTTTGGCCGCGTGTGAATGAGTTCGTGACGCTTCAAATGTGTGGATCTGGTGAAAGAATGGCCGCACTCCTTGCAGATATATGGCCTTTCTCCAGTGTGAATCCGCTGGTGTCGTTTCAGGTGTGTGGACCGGGCAAAAGCTGCATCGCAAACATCACAGGCGTACTTCTTGACAATTTCCTCATCTGTGGTGGAGACGACGGTGCTGATGGCACTTTTCACCACATCCGCAGCACTCTCTGCCTGTTCACTTGGACTGTCAACTGCGTCGTCATCTTCATGGTCACTGACAATACTCTGGATGCGTGGTTCTGAAAGCTTAGCCTCCTTAGACCTCAGTTTCAGCTTGATCTTGCCGAAACCTTTTGCCTTGTGACTAGCAGACTTTGCTGAGGTGAACTTCCTACCAGTCGAACTTTTCTTCTTTTTCTTGGACCCAGACAAGGTTGCGGACATCAGACTGTCCCACGTGTCTGCCTGCACTGACGATGTCGCGAAAACTTTTGGATCGCTGTCAAGGAAGTCATCCTCAACGGAACCTGTTTCTATATCACCTGGCTTGAAAGTTTCAGAGGCACTGTCAGAAACACGAGGAGGTCTTGAATTACCCGTGGGCTTTCCCTGTGTGGAGGCAGTCTGTCCTGGGGTAACTTGACACTTGGTACAGATCAAAGTAAGTGGAGCGTGGCAGCGAATGCAACGTGCAGCTGACTGAACAGCACTTTCAGTATTCTCGTATCTACAAGACAGATAGTGAGTGATGCGCTTTTATTGATAATAAAAATATTAAAGGTAAAGCATACATTACATTTTAATTATGTTTGTTATTGTCCACCTTCTATTTTTATTTTTTTTAAATGTGCAGATACATGTAGTGATGTACCATACTTTTTAAATGAGATTACAATGGTAAGTAAATACGACTTTGTAACTATAATATTAATAAATACTTAAAATAAATCAAATGATAGTATTTAGTAATAGTAATAATAAAAACAGTTACCAGTCATACTTCTCACCTTCCAACTGCCAAAATGTGGTAAGTGTACCCTCAAATACAAAAATGTACGACTGTTATTATTATTCATTTTTTTATACAATGTACATTTTCATTTCTAATATTATAATAAGAGGGGGAAGAGGAGTCCCACCTAAAGAGTTAACATTACTGAAAGGAGCTACAGAAATTCTTTAAAACAAACAAACAAACAAATAACAAACAAAACAATGGATTTGCTAGCAATTGTGGTATGCTACAGGTTAAAAAACTTACAGTGAAATGAGGAAACTGGCAATCTCTGTGTCTGTCGAAAGGCCCCGGTCACTGCCAATACTCCACCATTTGTTGAAGATATCCAGACTCCCAATGTTGAAACTGCAAGCACCAGATTTCGACATCTGCTTTTGGCCGACAGCCATGTCCGTCTTCTCTGAATCAACGCCGAGCTGACCAGCATGCGGTTTTCCCATCTGCCCTGTAACGTTTGAATCATTTGTCTCTCGCTGCACACTGGACTGGTTGAGGCCAACGTCTGCGGGTTGTTCCTGCACATCCTCTCTCTCTGTTTTGACTGGTTGCGTTAGGTCAGCATCAAACTGGTACGGGCTGTTTTGTGAAACTTGCTTCCAGTCAGCGATTTTCTCAAAACTTACTCCTTCACACTCAAACTCCACATTTTGGTCCAGTTGCGTAGATGAAGAGGCAACAGATGACAAGGATGATGATAGGTTTGTGTCAGTTCTGCTCATGTCAGGAGGCTGCATCTGGTGGTCATTCTCCATATTGTCACCTACAGGGTCTGTTTTAAATCCAAGTTCATCTCGTGAGTCTGGATAGTGCACAAAAGTCACAAATCCTGCAATGACAAAGACTGAATGTTATCAGACAATCTGTCTCGTTGGAATAGTCAGTTTGCATAAAAAATGAAATGAAAATCCCCCATGTACAGAGCAAACACTACAACATACAGTAAAACGATAAACTGTATATACCCGGGCCACTGAAAACAGCATTCCTTTGGTGCATACAAACTTTTCATATAGTGAATAGTTCCGGAGACATCTTTAAAAACACACCTACACTTTTTCGGTAAACGGACTACATCTCATTGAATCAACTGTTAGGAAAATACCCGAAAAACATGCAGTACCACTCATTGACTCAAGACCTGTGAGTGTGTGTCAAACACACAGAAACCCAAACTAATGACCTTACTATTTTAGCGTAGGAGACATACAGCTCAGTGACAAAAAAAATCTAGGTTTGTTTGAAATACCACTTCATTCGTTTCACAGTCACTCATTCTGTGGCTTTACCTCTCAAGACAACAGACAAAAGCGAAGCACCCATACGGATTCAAGGCCAACATTTTTCCCTTTTTAGCGCCGACAACAACGCTCTGACAAAACTTTAGAACTGCATATCAAGTGAGCTTACCAACGAGATCACAGGCGCCTTACATTCAAACTTTTTGTACGGCGATGAAATGATTACGGGCACAAAATACACAGCGAACTTGGAACAGGAGAAGTTGCCGGACACCCCAGATTCGGAAGTGACACACCAAACAGTTGTCAGACGGAAGCAAGCTTTAGTTTCGTATCCTCCAAAACACGACGGTGATACTTTTTTCCGTCGTAAGTCAGAACAATAGTCCTGGGAAAAGAGTTTGTAGATTGTGCGTGCCAGATTGTTAAAGTCAGAGTCGAGATTATGTACTTTCTTCGTGGGCCAAAAAAAAAAAAAAAAAAAAAATCCTCAGCCTTTTGTACGAAAACATTAATTGTGACTCAGTCCGGACATTAACTTCGGTGTTGCCAATCGGTCAGTGCCCTGTTGTTATCGGTGGCTGAAATTACAAAGTTAATTTCTCCCGGAGATTCTGAAGTTAATGCGCAAATAATGTGTTGTAATGTAAAACATCTGCTGGGTCTTTCACTGAGCCAAATGTAATAAAACCTAGGGCACTTTCCTGCAGTTGGAAGGATATGAATTACGCTATGATAATGACAGCTTACCATCGTGGCACAAGTAGTGGACCCTATTACTACAAACACATATAACACCGCAGAAGCACACCAAAAGTACAGACTGTCACAAAATGAAGTGTGATCCCGCACATTTCTTTTGCTTTTGTGTGTGCATGAGTGGGGGAGGGGGTGCATGCATGTCCGATCTCTTCAGTTATGCATCATGCACTCACAACAGGAATGACACACCAAACACAGATTTTGGGGGATATTTCATTTGGTTTCCCCTTTATGCTGAAGTTGGTAACAGCATAAGTCCATTCCACCTGACAAACAACATAAAGAGAAACAGACAAAGCACAAATTAACCACACCCATGCTTCTAGTTCTACTGGACGAAAAAACAAAACAAAAAAAAAAAAAAACAAAAAAAACACTTTAACCTTCACCATATATCATGGATGCAAACATACCCAGAAGAGACTAGACTGAATTAAATAAAAATTGCACGTACACACACAAATGCGATGCCAACTGTTTACGAAAAAGCAATACTAGTCAAGCTTTTGTTAGATAAAGTGTTATTCACTTATTTTGCTGGGAATGATCTCATCAGTTTTGCAGCCCACTAATTCAATGATGTGTGCATAAATTCTGGTGACATTCATTTGGTCACAGGGATATCCGTTGATATTTCTGCAAGTTTCTTTCTCTCTTGTGTATTTTCTTTACACTGCAAGGTTACTTCTAAATATATAGGTGAGTTTTCACCTACAATGCTGGGCAAGGGTTCATACAATGATTTTCCCTTCTCCAAAAGCATGAGCGAGTTTGCAGCCTGAATTTACCTTCCACAGTAATGGTGTAGCGCCGGAGGCACAGCCGAAGTGGTTATTCCATCCTATGACACTACATTTAAATTTAGAGAATGTCTGAGTAAAGAATGCGTGCGGAATTAGTGTTAGCGCACTGTACAGGCTGATGAGCGATGCCCGCCCAAACACACACACACACACACAATCTACACACTCAGACTCGCTCCCGTGCACACGCTCCTTTTCATACGCACTGCAGACAATGCAAACCATAACAAAGAGGAGTCTGAAGTACCTGTTCTTATTATTAAACAAAATTTGGAAAAATAAAGAGAGGTAGACTCTATTTCCGAACCTCTAGAATTTGGAAAAACTGCGCCTAAAACGAACAATCAGGTTTGTGTGGTGATGGCTTAATTAAACAAAGAGAGAGAAAAAATATAACCACACAGAGTACGAGTACAAACGGACAAACAGACGGACTGACAAACCAACAATGTATGTACACAACTACAAATCTGACTAGAAAAAAATAAATTCTACAAACACTACACTTTCTCACTTACGGAAACCTAAATTTACCAATAAAACCTTTATCAAACCATTCTTTCCAAAATACAATACTAATCCAGCTTTTCATAATCCAATCAAGAATCCACACAAATAATCCACACAATTATAATAAACCTCACTGATTTAATAATCCACTGGTACTCCCACCGATTGAACTGAAGCGACTAACAATAAAACTGGTGGGACTGGTGGAGACCGGTGGCCTGAAGAGGCGAGCACTGGCGGCACAGAGGTATCCAAACAAAAACGGTCGGCTGTCTGCTAATACTTATTTTAGGGTAGCTTTTATACATTTTGCCCTCCTCTGCCTGTGCACGAGTGGGGTTACGTGGGGTCAGTCCGCTGTCAATCAAAACTGCGGGACTGAAAACAATGCTGACTAAATCATCCAGAATGTGCACGTAGGCAACTTTTCCCTATTTCTATTATTACAGACACATAAACTTACAAATAAAGTTATACACAGAAACATTAAAAAAAACACAAAAAACTTCTTTACAATGGGACTTTAAAAAAAAAAGTTTAAACCTTCGCCTTACATTGCCTAAAAATTTGTGCACTGTACGTAGTTGGTGCAAAGACACCCATACATGAAAAAAAAAAAAAAAACTTCCACGCCATTCATCGTGGGTGCAAACTCACCAAGACTTTTAACCCTTTCACTGCCAGACGCAGTTCGGTTCACTAAGGATAACATCTCTTCACGTCACTCTGCTGTCAACAGGAATCAGAACCTATACTGCATCCAGAGAGCTTTTTCCCACTCAACTACTGCAAAGTCTAGATTTACCATTTTCACTAATTTGACTGTGAGGCTATTGGTGCGATTCATGAAATGCTGCGAAGGCGGCAGTGAAAGGGTTAAGCTGAATTGAATAAACTTGCTGACACACACACTAATGTGATGGTCTGTATAGACCAGCTGTTTACAGAAGAGCAACACAAGCCATAAACTCTTCTCCGGTAAAGTGTTTTTCACTTATTTTCTGATCTCACCATCGTAGCAGCCCGCCATTTCATTTAATAATAAACGCAGTTACAACCAGCTATCTGTGGCAACATTGTTTTGGTCACACAGGTATCTGTTGACATTTCTGCTGGTTTCTTTCTTGTGCATTTCTTTGCATAAATACATGTACATACACTCTGAATATACCCTCGATAATCCTTAAAAAGTCTGTGTGGGTGTGCACCTACAATGTACAGCGAGAGTTATTGATGTGTTTTTCCAAAGTGTGGGTAAGTTTGCACCCATGATGTCAGGCGCGCAAGTTTCCTTCTTGAAAAGCATGGGTGTATTTGCACCCACAATGTGCAGAGAGGGTTATACAACATTTCTGTTGTTTATTTGCATTTGTTTACCACCAGAATCACACAAACTGGTGAGCACTTTAAGCAAATAAAAGCGACACAAAAGGGACAGAAACCACTTAACTTTGACAAAGGACGGCACAGGTCGACGTTTCGGCTTACGCCTTCTTCAGGACATAAACAAATGGGACATAACTTCAACTTGAAGTTATGTCCCATTTGTTTATGTCCTGAAGAAGGCGTAAGCCGAAACGTCGACCTGTGCCGTCCTTTGTCAAAGTTAAGTGGTTTCTGTCCCTTTTGTGTCGCTTTTATTTGCTTAACTTGTAACCACTTCGCAGTCATTACAGTTTCCGTTTCTGGTGAGCACTTTGCCAATAACCATATTGACAAAGTCACACAGTTTTCATGGGTCTAGCGTAAAAATTGTCTGAGCTGTGGATATTTGAATGAAAGCGTGGCGATGTATGGTGAAGGTCAAAGACGAATGTGGTCCGGGATAAACTAAGACAGAGACAGCACAAGCTCACAGAGTGAAACGGGTGCTACTCCTGCACGACTGCCTGTGCCTGCTGAGACTGCCGGCTGTGCTGTAGCCAGCACTACAATACGAACAGACATGCGGTGTCTCAGAAGAATGTGTCCGCCTGTGCACTTTCAAGAAGCCAAATGTGGAAAATCGTGCATCACACACATTGCAGGTATAGGATTGTTCACCTCTGTGAGCTCTCATGTGTTTAGCGAGGTCGGAGGTCCTGCCAAACCCTGCCCCACATTCTTTGCACACATGTGATTTTCCAGCGATGTGCGTCTGTTCATGGGTCCATAGAATTTTACTGTTTGTAAATTTAGCACCACATGTACCACAGAGGTAGGGCCTCTCACCAGTGTGAGTTCTGTAGTGATGCTGGAGTTCAGCAGAGGTCACGTAACCCCGTCCACACTGGTCACACACCCATGGTTTTGCACCTGCAGAGGTGTGACATCGCATAATATGTTTCCGCAAATACTGTTGATGCGTGAATGCAGAGCTGCACTCCTGACATTTGAAACTCTTCATCTTGTGACAGATCCTGTGGCGACTCAATTTTGAGGACGTTTTAAAACCAACATTACATTCACTACACTTATAAGGTTTGGCAGAGTGAGTTGTCAGGTGTTTAATGGTTGGAGACGGAGACAACTGAAGAAGTTCATTTGGCGACTCTGACACCACCTCTCCACAATCTGCACTAGACTCGAGAGCAGTCGAATCTACCTTATGGTCTACAAGCTGTGTGGCTTCCTTAGAACCTTCCAAATTTTGTGATGGTGATTTTGACTTCAGTTGTGTTTGACTCACTTCTGCTGCTTCATCAGCTCTGTGAGTCCTCTCGTGCCTCCTCAAATTACTTGTTGTCACAAAGGTTGATCCACAGATACCACACACACATGGTCTCTCTCCAGTGTGAAAACGCTTGTGTTTGTAGAGGGAGCTTGCGTAAACAAAAGCTGCATCACATGCATCACACTTGTAGGGTCTGTCTCCTGTGTGCTGTCGCATGTGCGTTTTCAAAATATATCTCTCTGCAAAGGCCTTGCCACACTGTGGACACACAAAAGGATTGTCCGTGTCATCTTTTTCTGCTGTTTTTTCGGTGTTATCTTTGTGCTGATGTGTTACTTGTGTGTGTAACCTCAACTGGTGTTGTTTAACAAATACTTCATCACATTCTCTAGATCTGTATGTCTTGTCTACAAAGTGTACACTCATGTGATTTTTCAGTCTGTCACGGCGAGAAAAACTGGCATTGCATTCTTTGCACGTAAAAGGTCTGATGCCAGCATGAGTGTTTTCATGCCGTTTTAGATGTTCCGGTCTAGTATAACTCACGTCACACTGCTTACACTTGAAGAATTTCTCACCCTTGGAGAGATGAGTTCGAAGATGTCTCTTGGCATGGTAGCTTCTTGCAAAGGTGGCACTGCAAGTCCCACACACAAACTTTTTACGGCCCACACCCTTGCGGATGATCAATCCCGATGTGGCATTTGTCTGACCAGACGCTGCTGCTGTCATATTACTGGCTAAGCTTGTCTGCCCGTTGCTGCTTACGCAATCATCTTTATTTTCACCAACATCCTCCTGCGTACCTTCCGCAGGTGTGGAGTTTACTGCCTGTGCTGGTGTGGACATAAGAATGTTCTGCTTTCTCAATGACTTGCTTCCTCTGCCGTGCTCATCAATATCTACATTTCTAAAAATTACATCTGCTTCAAACTTACATGGCACTCCAGGTTCTTCCATGGCATGCTCAATGAGGGCCTGGTCTCTCATGCTGTGTGCTGGTACAGGGTCATCAAAATTTGAGGATGATACTGGCATGATTTGTAGTAAAGAGGTGCTCTTGCCTCTGTCCTCTTGCATACCTGCAGAGCTGGCTACAGCAGCAACAATAACTTGCTCTGTCTGCGGAACTGCAGTATCCACTTTCCTGGAGGATGGCTCGCTGCTGTCATCTGCTGTGATTGCGGTGTGTTTGGATGAATCCACAAAGACAGCAGAGAGAGGGTCTGGGCAGTTCGTGTTGTTTGCAGTTATGGACCCACCTGCAGGAAGTTTACACTGAGTGCAGTACAAAGTGAGAGGGCAGTGACAATGGACGCAGAGGGCTGACAACAAAGCCTGCGTTTCATGCTGGGCATTTCCATACCTGAAACAAGAGGACAAGTTTTGTACAAGTATTTAACAGCTGTTGTGTGTATACAGTTTACCAAGAAATTTATGTGCACAAAATACAGTTAAACCTGTGCGCAATATACAGTTAAACCTGCCAAGGCAGTCATTTGTGTGAAAAAGCCATCATTTTCCTGGCTAATGGCCTCTGGTTACACATGTACGCTGATTCCTGGTCCTTTTGGTGGACGCAGGTTTACTGGATCAACGTTAACAATATTGTCCAAATGCTTGCGTGGGTATGTCACCGGCGCTGCAGGGCAAACTAATTTCACTAACTTATGTTTACACAACTGTGTAAGGAGACTTGAAAATTCGGCAATTCCTGATCACACTGAAAAATTGGAAGTCCTCTGCAAGACCTGTAGTAAGCCCATGATATCTATAACCTATATATAATACAGTATAAACAAACTATGAGCTGCTGCATGCATGAACAGCACTTGTCAAAACTCACTGATCAATCAGAAAGCTGGCAATTTCTTCATCTGTTGTAAGGCCTTGAACCCTTCCAATGTTTAACCACTGGGTCCAGATCTCTGACTTCTTACATTCTGAAAGCTGGCTCCCAGGTTCCTTTTTAGGTTCTAGGAGGACAGACACATTTCCTGGATTATCTACTTTGGCGGCTGAGTCTGCGTTGGAGCTTGTGGCCAACATTTCTATCTCCACCAAGGAATGAACATGGGAAGATGTGTCCAACTGGCTCATGGGTACCCCAACTTGCCTGTCATCTACACATGCTTCCATTTTAACTCTATCAAAGTTCCAATTTCCAGCAAACTGAAGAGAACAACGGTTGTAACATTTCCAGATATGGAAGAGATGCTGCTTGGGTGTACATTGTCCAGTGCCTCTCTGGGCTCATGACTGTAATGCTGCGAGTCCGTCACCTTCAACAAAAAACCAAAAAAAAAAGAAAAGAAAAAAAAAGCCATCAGCATTACTGTAAAGAATCAACAGAAAATCCACAACAAAACGGGGAGCTGGAATGGGCAAATGGTACACTGTTGGACTTTCAATGCTCGGGTCATGAGTTTGAATCCCGGCTGGGGCCAAATATCTGTGCAGGCCTTTTTCCTGTAGTTGCCCCATCTTTGGTATCACCCATATGTGGTGGAAAAGGACGGGTGGAAAATAAACTGTCACACACACACACACACACACACACACAGGGATCGATTTTCTCGCGCGCCGTGCGACTATGTCTCATATTTTGATAAAATGTCGCATAGAAATTTCGCAAAATGCGTCATATGTCGCACGAACATAACATCACAAGCGCACTTGACAACGCGAAGCAGAGATGCGCTGTCCGTGTCAGTCATAGAGTCTGTTACACTAATCTAATATTAGTGATGAGGCTTACTTATCCCGCTCGCCGCGCGCGCTGCCAGGAACTCTCGCTCGAAAGAGTTGCAAAAAATATTCTCAGTTCTGCGATCGAGAGGTCCTTTTTCCGTTCAGAACCTGAACGTCACTGCACTTAGGAACAGGCTCTCGGCACAGACATGTGACAGAGTGATGCGGGTGAACTTGATTGTCTCATAGAAAATGAAAATCTCATAAAAATGACTGGTCAAGGAGACAATGTCTCATTGGCATATTTGAGTAAATCCATCCCTGCACACACACACACACACACACCCTAGAACTTTTAAGTGTTCAGATTTGATATACTGGTCTTTTTCTTCCGTTAAGCAGCCGCCAGTAATGAATCTGCTGCAACAACAAAACTATCACTGGGTTACCCTAGCCACGAATGTATCAAAGGTGCAGAGTTCCAGTACTTCTGCTGGGCGCATGTTCTAGCCCCGCAGTGTTCTGGGTAGGAAGGAACTCTTCATATGTTGTGTTCGGCACGGAATCAAGTCTAGCTTGTGGTCGTGTCCTCGTCTCTCACAGGGCGGCAGGGACGTCAGCTGGGCTCTCGGTCAGGAAGTCTAGACCATTCTTAATTACGTATTGCATTACTGTCTTACACACTGATACGCAAGCTGTCGAGATGCACTTTTGACTAGCAGTATTTCTTACTTTTGTTGACCGAATATGTTTAGCTTTTTCACCATTTGCAGTCTTGACCGAAAGTGGAATTTGTCGGAGCTGAGCTGGAGACTTCGTGGCAAAGCAACTTGTGCTGTTTTATAAAGCTGGCGGTCAGTATTTAGCATTACTTTCGTATAAATGCGGGTCCTACTAATTACCGAAAACAACCGAAAACGACCGAAAACAACTCTTAATACGGGTAGTACGCAGTTAAAACAGATATAACAACACATAACCATGATTAAAGGTGAAAAAAAGAGGCCTTAAACTAGTTAAAAGGAAAAAAGTACTTATTCACTTGAAGAGAACAGGACGAAATGAACGTGTCTCTTAGGCCTCTTTTTCACCTTAAATCATGTTTGTGTGTTGTTATTATGTTTGTGTGTTGTTATTTCTATGTTTTAACCGCGTTCTACCCGTATTAAGAGTTGTTTTCGGTTGTTTTCGGTAATTAGTAGGTAGGGTCCTACTAATTACCGAAAACAACCGAAAACAACTCTTAATACGGGTAGAACGCAGTTAAAACACAGAAATAACAACACACAAACATGATTAAAGGTGGAAAAAGAGGCCTTAAACTAGTTAAAAGGAAAAAAGTACTTATTCACTTGAAGAGAACAGGACGAAATGAACGTGTCTCCCAAGGGAAGTGACTCTGGTCCGGACTGGTTATTTTCTGCAATGTCACCTTTTTTTTCTTTTTAGCTTTTTTAAGGCCTCTTAAGGCCTTTTTTCACCTTTAATCATGTTTGTGTGTTGTTATTTCTATGTTTTAACCGCGTTCTATCCGTATTAAGAGTTGTTTTCGGTCGTCGGTTGTTTTCGGTAATTAGTAGGACCGGTGGTGCTGTGCAAATAGCTTGTCTGATGCTAGAAACTGGGAGTTTTGTTGTTGCTGTTGTTTTTAGCAATACACCTGTATATTGTGAACGAATGATACTGCCCCCACCCAGATGGCTTAATTTTGAATAAACTCTTAAACATTAAGTTTGAAAAATTGATAAATAAAATATTCCCCCCCCCCCCCCAAAACCCAACAAAACAACCCAAACAACAACCAAAAAAAAGAAGACCCTGAAACAAGTCAAATACCCACCCCCCACCCGGCCGCCCACCACCACAGAAAACGCAACCAAAAAAAAAAAAAGGAAAAAAAAGTTTGTTTGTTTTTAAATGGATTGAGTGAAAGGCAAATGGTTTGTGTTTAATGAATGGTGTGGATCTGCTGTTGATGACATCCAGCAGCAAGTTAGTAAATCACACACACACACACACACACACACACACACACACACACACACACAATGGGACACAGTGAACATCAATTTTATTTCATGAAACTTGAGTGGGTTTAGCACCAACAATAACCATACTGGCCACCAAAACAATAAAAAGCATCAAATGCAACACATTCAACGCTAACAGAGGAAAATATTCCGAAGAGTCGATCAGACTCTTGAAAGGGAACTGCATGACACAATCACAAGAAATAATAACTTGCATATAATTTGCCTTAATCAGAATCAAAAAGTGATGTGCACAGGTGAAGTTTCCAACAGTTTTTTTTTTTCTTTCTTTCTTTTTCAGTAAATGAAAGACCACACAGATGTGCAAAATTTTCGCCACAAAATAAGACATTACTTCTGTTCTTAAGTACATATGGTAGATATCAACTAATACACTTTCCTGAATCCCCAAAAAGTAAAAAAAAACAAAAACAAATGTACAGAAATGAGACCTATGGAATCAACTGCAAAACTAATGCGCACCATAACATAAGAACTTCAAAACTGACAACAAAAATGAAAAAATGCACAAACTTTCAAGTGGTTGTAGCAAGACCAGTTTCAAATTGTGTGTGTGGGGGGGGTGGGGGGGTAGGGTGGTGGGGGGGGGTAGGGGGGTGGGGGGGGGTAGGGTGGTGGGGGGGGGGGGTCAAGCACATGTCACTGAATGCCAAATTCTCAGCAATGACAAAAAAGTATCAGCAAAGGCAGAACGGCAACAGCACCTAATTCCTAGGACCATGGGCTTGCATGTGTGAAAGCAGATGGCCTGGCCGAGTGAAGGATTTGCTACACTCTCCACATACGAAGGAGGCAGCTGTGGGCAAAACATTTGATGCATGCCCACCCAGTCCCCCTTTTCCTTTAAATGACTCACCGACACTTTCATTCAGCAAAACATTTTTGCCTTTTTCCTGTGAATTTTCATTTGCTCTGGGCAGTGGTGCTTCTTTTCTTTGTGATCTTTGACTGGGGCTGCTGGGCTGCGTGGTGTAAATTGTGACCCCGGTGAAAGAAGCGTTTGCAATTTGTGAGAGGATCTTTCCACTGTCTGCAGGAGTGTGTGTTTTTCTACCAGTGGTACTGTTTTCGATTTGATCGGGAAGGGAAGAAGTTCCGCCAGGAACCTGAGCATAAACGCTCAAGTCTGGCACATCCATTCTTTCCTCTAGCCAGGACATCTGACCACTGCATCGAGAAGCAGTATCAAAAAGAGTGTACCTTTTCACTTTGGATTCTGAGACTGTGACACTTGGCTGAACAGTATGGAGAGAGTCTGCTGATGGTTCTCTGCCACACTGACCACCGACATTGACAATGCTGGCGAAAGGGGCACGGACAACAGAGATGAAAGGTCTTCCACCATCATCTAAACTGAAATCAGCAGCAACAGTTTGGCTGTTGAGCTCCCCAGTATTGGACAACAATGAAAAAATGTCAACATTGTTTTTGCTGTCCTCTGGAGGTTCTAGCTTGTTGCTGAGCCCAACACCCACGTACATGCCACCATGATCTTCTGCCACCTCATCCGAATTTGCCACACAACTCAACAGCTGGACATCATCACTTGTCTCGCTCTTGATCCTCAATAGATGGATCTGCGGCTGCGCTTCATCAACCTTCGCTCTCTTTGATGGCAGTTCTTCACTGCTGATGTCACTGTTGTCAGGGTCGCCCTGCTCAATGGAAACAATTACAGGTGAGCCAGAAACTGAGTTTATGTACTGAGCATCCAGATAACTGAAAAACAACAACAAAAAAACACATACGAAAGTGGGCACCTTGTTCCATCCACGGAAGGTTTTGCTGAAGTAAGGGTGAGTTAGGGTGCACCAAGCAATACAGACAATTAAATCAAGCAGCTACAGCAGTTAATTCCTCTTTTTTTCTTCTTTGTTACATAGGGGTGCAAGTGGGAAAGGCTTCCTAGTCCAGAAAATCACATTGAAGCTAAACCCAATCCAAAAAAACCTAACAACGGGGGGAGGGGGCTCGCGGCATCTCCGATCTCACAATCGTCAGAATAACCTCTGATACTTTGCAGTAAAAAAAAAAAAATGAATCTTCATCAAAGCATGCAGAGGCCTCCAGGTCTCGCGACACAATGTGCTTTTACATGTGGCGTTACAAGTAATGTCAGCGGTCACCCAATAATCCCGAATTTGTTGCTCGCTGATTCTGCCAATCCCGAAAATAAATTTGTTTAATCTGGAATCTGGAAAATTCAATTTTCAAAAGTTTTCTTTCTGGAAATCAGGATTGTCCTGGCAAATTGGCACTCCTGCATTACAAGCAAATAAAGCTGATCTGCATCTTGTGAACAACTCGTCACTTAGCAACATCAAGCAATCATGTATGACATTTTTGTTTTGTATTGTTTTTTCTTGCACCTGTGTTAAATTTTTCGGCTTGCTTTCAACAATAGTACCCAGGTACTCATTCACCTCCATATCAAGTGACAGTCTATCAGCAGAGCAAGAGGGCGCCGTAAGAGGAGGGTCCTGCAAAGATGGGCTGGAGGTCTCTTGGGTGGGAGATGAGCACTTGCTACAGATCAGCGTCAGTGGGGAACAGCAGCGACTACAACATTTGGAGGATTCTTGCGCTTTGATGGCCTGGGTGCTTTCATAACTGAAATTTTATCAGAGACTGAATGTACTGATAATCATGACATCCATCTTTCAAGACAGTAACTGTAGCTTATGGTCATTCATTCAATGGAAAGTACATGTATAAACGATTGTTACAAAAATGTGGGATTCAACCCATGCTTTCAAACAACTACAACAACACTTACAACTTTATCAGTAACAAATCACTCCGTCTGGATTTATGAATTGGCACTTCACCAAATTCCTGGATTCAAAGTTCCACAATGTGCAGTCACATTATGTCAACAAATAAAGTGGTTACCATAGTTTATAGTAAGCATTGCGCAGTGGGTCCACTAAGCTTGTGAAATTTCCTAAGTTATTACATCCTTACCTTTCCATCAGGATTTTTGCAATTTCTTCATCTGTTTCCGCACCTAAGTCCAAGCCAATCTTCTTCCAGTGAGCTAAAACATCTCCGCTGAACCTGATGGAGCTTTCTGCACTCTCACTCAATAGCTGTTTCAATGCTGAAATGCCTGGTGCTTTTTCATTGAACTTGTAATCATTTTTCCTCGGCTGGGAACATCGTTGTGCTGCTGTACTTGGACCAGTGTTTGCATCAGCAGCAACTTGTGAATCTGTGGGTGGCAGTGAGTGCGATGTGTCTGACACTTCCAGCGGGTGTGCATTCTGTGCACCATCAGAAATGGTGGTGCTTGGAAGAGATTTCTGCAGACATGATGAAGTTGCACTTCCTGGAAAGAGATGCATGGGCATGCATTTAGTGGACTGCTTTAGAATGCAACGGATTCCTGTCCCAGCTGAGGCAACATTACCACACCATGGAATTTGGCAAAACTCCATGCTAAGTATAAGGGATGGGGGTGGGGATGGGGGTGGGGGGGGGGCAGATTGTCCTGTATGTCCAACTTTTTTTTCATATTTCCTTGACAAACAGCAGATAAATAACAGCTTACACAAGAAAAACACACAAACAAAAACCAACAAGCAGAAACTGACTGAAAAAAATCATGCCCTGCATAACTGCCCTGTCTTTGATGTCACCCAAATGTGGTGGAAAAGGACGTTAAATTCTCAAACACCCACCACCCCCCATGATCCTACTTCTCTTAGACTTACCTTGTGCTAGTCTTTTGACAGAGGATGCTCCTCTGGATGACTTCCTAATCCCTCTCAGTGTGGTCCGTTTCTTTGTCCAACAGGATTTTCTTCTCCAAGAACGTCCTGTTGGTGGTTGTTTCCCTGGAGTGGCACTCTACAATAAAAAAAAAAAACAATGACCATTCAGCATCCAGAGTGCAGGAACAGTCCCAATTTCCTAGTGTAGTAGTGGCACCAAAACTACCGATACTTTTCCAACGACGGTCTAATTTCGGTGCTATTCACGAAGGCTAAAGTGACTGCGCTAGCGGCGGTTTTTCAAACCTCTACTGTAATCACACAGGGAGCAAATACGCAAAAGAAAACCAGTAGACTGCTCATAATAACCAGTGTCAATGAAGCACCAGCACAAACAAAAGGCTATACCTGCTAACAATTATCCGCACTATCTCGGTACTACACGCCCTCTGAACACATACTGTGACCGTTATCACCACATAACAGTGTACACCATTGCATGAATGGTACGCAGATAAAGGGAAGAACCAGTAAAGTTGAGAATCAACCAGTAGATCATACCGGTAGCTAATTTCTTATCCATAGTTCTAAATTTCAACTGGTGAAATATAATAATAATAATAATAATCGCATTAATATAGGCGCTTTATCCCAAATATTTGGCTCAAAGCGCCGCGAGCTAAACCCAACACGCACGCTCACGTGAATCACACGCATTCTCTCACGCACAGGACATAAACGTATTACAATCACGTGGTGCGAAGGGCCAGCTCAGCTATTTAAATTTCGGAATTTAGATATGCATTTATTTTTCAAACTTGGTGGGCTGAACATTTCCAAAGCAGAGGGGGAGGAAGCCGGAGTACCCGGAGAGAACCCCCGACGATCGGCCCGAATGAACGGTGCCACATACGAGAAGGAAAAATTCTTTGCCCCGAGTGGGGCTCGAACCCGTGACCTCTCGCATTGGTGACAGAAATATTAGTAATAAACAATATGATCATGGACACTTCCGAAGACACTGATGACATTTACTTGCTTACCTGCAGCTGCACGGCAGGTGTGGTGGTAAGCAGAGCAGAAAGTATACTGGCAGTTGTGGTGACAGGTAGGGCAGGCATTGCAGGTATGGGGGCAAGTGCATTGGCAGGCATTGCGGCATGTGCAGTGGCAGGTGTTGCAGCATGTGCTGTGGCAGGAGCAGCAGTAGGTATGGCTGCAGGTATGACAGCAGTCGGTGTAATAGCAGACCTCACGGTAAGAGTAGTAGCAGGTGTAGTAGGAGCTGTGTTAGCAGCTGTTTTGGCATCAATTGAAGCAGGCAAAGTAACACCTACTTTGGCACAGGCGATCGCAGGTACAGCTGTGGTGGCAGATGGGATGCCAGGTGTAGCAGAAAATGAACTCGTAGGTATGACGCCTGGCAAAGTGGTAGGTGAAATGACAGATGCTGTGGTAGGTATGGTGGCAGGCGTAGTGGCAAATGAAGTGGCAGACATGATGCCCGGCAAAGTGACAGATGAACTGGCAGATGCTGTGGTAGGTATACTGGCAGGTGTAATGGCAAATGAAATGGCAGGTATACCACCTGGCAAAGTGGCAGATGAACTGGAAGACATTGTGGCAGGTATGATGGCAGGAGCAGTGGCAAACAAACTGGCGGGTGTGACACCTGGTGAAGTGGTAGATGAAGTGACGGCCGCGGGCATGATGGCAGATGGGGTACTCACAGACTCAACTGAAGGTGTGGTAGTACCGGCAGGCATGGTGGCTGGAACTGAGGCAGGCACAATGATGGGAGTGGCGGCAGGGTTAGTGGCTGGTGTAGTAGCTAGTGTTAAGCCAGGAACCAAGGAATGCAGCTGGACTTGAGCAGACTGTACTGAACTGTCTGAAGACAGCACCTGAAGAAACTGACAGCTGACGGGCTGTGTTGAGAGGTTGCTGATGGTCAGGACAGGGATCGACGTTGTGAAAGTCATCTGGTCTGACCTGGTTGGCGCATCTCCCTCATGCTTGTCTTGCAAACACAGGATGTCTGCCAGAGAGGGCATTTTCTGGGACAATGAAGACCTCAAACATCTGATGCTGTGGTTCGTGTATTTCTTGCTCAGCCTACAACTGAGGCTCAACCTGGACATGAACTTGGCCAGCGTGTTCCTCCCAATCCGCACTGCACTGTACCAGCTCTTGTCGGCTGCAAGAACTTTAGAGGTGACCGGTCGCTGCCAGAGGTACTCACACTGTGGATGCAGGTGACTCAAATACTTTTCAAAGCATTTAACTGGGCAGTTGTCTGTCCCGTTGCCTACCATCACCGCACCCGGTGATCTGCTCTGTCGGTTGGTTTTACCTGCATCGTCTGGGTTCAGGAACACGCACTTGTGGCCACTTTGTGCATCAAGTCCAATGGACAGTGCCGAAGTTGTCATCGTCAACATTGCTGCGCTGTCAAAGCAAAAGTACAGTCTGACCTCAAACTGCACTCTGTTTGCAAGCCCCAGGGGTGTGTTGGGATCAAAGTACGGTGACTCGTACAATTTCTTCAAGTCGGCTTGAGATATTTCACCATGGTGAACAACTTCATCCATTCCAATTTTTCTGTTCTCTTTCAAAACTGACTTGAAGACACTTCTCGAAACTGCAAATTCGTGGCCATGCAAGATGTCACGATCGTCACTACCATGCAAGGACCTGAGGTACCTACTGAGCCCACAGCGAATGGATCTGAGAGAATTGGTCTTGTAAAATGTACCTTTGTGTGTTCGGACTTCAGCAAAGAAACGACACAACATCTTATCCAGCTGTGGAACTGAAAAATTTTCAAAATCAGTAGGGAGCCCCTTGAACTGAAGAAAATCACGGAAGAGCTGTTTGCTTGATTTGTTACTTCTCAAAGTAGAAGCATTCTCTTCTCCAGTTGTTGACTCCAGGGTCTTCTTCGGGGTCCATGGTGCACCATGTTCTTTATTCATTTTGAAAGGATTCAGAATTGTATGCTTTTCCTTCTGAAAACAAAACAAAACCATGTGAAAAATGGGGTGTTTCTGTATACACAAAGAGAACTCGTGGTGAGAGAGAGTGAGAGGAATGACACTCACTGACTCAGTGATCAAGCTATGTGCGCAAGTAGATTGTTTCCTCGCTGGCAGTAGCAAGTTCTATGGATGATTATCAAACTGACTACAAAACATTGCGGGTTAAATGCTGATTCTCTTCTCAGTTAAACTGGTGAAAAAGGCACATGTGAAAAAAAGTTTGTAGCACCGTATACTGACTGACTGTGTTTTACGGTCTTACAACGTTAATGCGTCAAGTTACAGAAAGTTCAGAAACTTCTGCTTAAACTGAACTGATCTGACCTGACTTGAAACGGGTCGGCTTGCCAAAGTGCACTACAAATTAATTATACAGTCTTTGGCCTTTCCGGCCTTTCAATGTTGCATCTGAAAGTCTTTACCAAAGAAAACTCAAGGGATAATGTGAAAGAACGTTCGTTTTGTCTTATGCGCACAGAACAGTTGGGACAATTTACACCAAATGACTTCTACACTATGTTTTTTTTTCTCCTAAGAAGACAAGTCTACCCACATTTGAATGGAAGCGGTAAACAAAGTCAACAAACCGGAAACTACGTTTGCAAGACGCTAGACTGTATCAGATAAGAACTTTGGAAGTTTCGTATACCGTCAAGAAACACACAGAGAATTTCTAATTTCTCTCTGTGTCGGCAATCAGTGAAGCCGTGTCGGATTAGCTCGAACGTTTACTCAGAATATATATTTATTTTTTAGCAGCGGTTTGGGTTTGTGTGTGTGTGTGTGTGTTATTGTTGTTGACAGAAAGTGTGCTTCGGTAGTGGGGCAATCACCCAACCGACTTGGGATTCACTGTATCGCACTTACTAGTACTGTAGTGATTATGGTACCTCCATAATCTTTGCTCCTATCCCGATTTCAGCAAACTCTGATCACTGCATTTTGAGAAAGTGGCACGCTGCTCCTATCATCGTCAGGTAGGCAAAGTTTAAATGAAAGTTGTCACTGACTTACAGAAGTACATGTATACCGACTGTTGTTCTGCATGCTGCCTGTTTATGGCTGAGAGCAGCGCGGCTGTCACCATCACACAGAAGTTACAGTTACAATGTTGCAGTGAGTCGGCCTCGTGGTGTCTACTTGCAGAACACACACACACACAAAGATAGCCACAGGCACATGATAAAGCATTGAAGGCATGCAGAGACATATGAGATTCCTTACTTTGTTGTCTCATGAATGTGCAGATTTTTTTATTTTTTTTTTTAAAAAGATGATTTTAGTTTACTATTGTCATACATGGCAGGTTCCTACTATTGAGCTGACCACCACTAGAACTGCAACTTTTGTGCCACAGTTCAAGAAATAACACACACACACACACACACACACATGTAAACATATGAGTATGCACAAGAAGAAGAAAGTGAAACAAATAACAGCTGAAATCAGTCTAACCGAACTGAAAACAGACCGACAGATTCAGATTAAGTCATTTCATGGTTTATACCTTTTATTTCTTCAACCAATGAAACCATTGAAAAATCAAAGTGAATGAGTCATCTAGTTTAACAGGAACAGTGTACATACAGCATAAAACAGTAAACTTATGGCCCATAAAATGCTTTTGGGTTTTCGTCAAACATCACATGAATAATAATAATTAAATAGTATCTTTATGCAATAATTTTATTTTATGAGACTGAAAGGCTGACAAAAATCTGAAGTTTTTCACAGGTTACCATTTGTCAAATTAATAATAAACTGCAAATTAATAATGGAAAATAAAAAAGAAATCAAAAATGACCTAGTCTGCAAATATCAATGATGAGAAGCAAAAGTGCAAGCAGATTGCCCAGAAAAACTGCCACCAGCAGTCACCCATTCAAGAAATAACACACACACAAACACACACACACACACGCGCGTACAAAAACATACATGTTATATAATATAATGTGTGTTATGCTTATTCTTAATTGGGCTTTACAAATGAGTTCCAAAGGGAAAAATGCTTTTTCTGTCATAAAAATCATATTTTGCTTTTTTCAAACTTTCCAGTTGGTTGTTTAAATCATAAATATGCATGCACTTCCTGGTCCAACTTTACTGTCCCAACTATCTAATTATCCTAATTATCCTTTCCAAAATCGAGTAGCACATCATGTTAATTTCATAATGGGGTAAAAAAAAAAAGAAAAAAAAAAGGACTTCCTCACTATGCACAAAAATGATTCTTAACATCTCAGTACAGCAGAAACATAAGTACCTGCATTGTAAGCAATGAAGAAAATCACAAAGAAACATCTATCATACAAAAATACAGGGTAATTTTCACCACAGCCACATTCACAGAATGTAGGTTTCAAATGTAAGGCTAAGCAACACTGTCAACACCTCCTCTCCATTCATTTCGAAGTATGTAACACGTAACCAATCCATACAAAATAGTGTCTCCTAAGCATGGAAAAACAGCTGCACAACTTTACCAATGTTTCTCATCAAACTGTTCCACAAACAGCATTCTCATCTTCTAGAGAGACGTTTGCCTTGGTATACATGTATAGATCTACGTGTGTGTTTTGGAAGAACTGCAAAGATTTGCACTGACGCAGGGGGAAAGCCTCTCAGAGTCTTTAAAAGTTTTGTATCAGCATCAGTTCATATTAATTACATCTCAAACAGGATTAAATTACTTATTAAGAAAGTTATATGGGATTCCCTGTTTGGATCAGATAGTAAGCTGTATTAGAGAAAACACCACAGAAAAAAAATCCCAAATACAGAGCGTGTTTTTTAAACTCTGCACCACTTCTGCCTTACCAATAACAAAATCTCTGTATTAAAGGCTACTGCTTTTAAACATCTGCGACTTCTATACGATGTCTTGAATCGGTGTTGAGAATTCATCCTACAAGGGTTTCAGTTCTAGTTTACTTTCTGGCCTTTTCAGCTTGTGTTCCTGACCAACGTGCGCTTTGAGGTGTGCTTTTAGACTGCCACTCTGTCTAAACGTAGCTCCACACTCTGCACACATGTAGGGCTTCTCTCCTGTGTGAATCCTGTTGTGTTTATTCAGGTCTCCCTTTGACCTAAAAGCTGCTGAACACTCGGAGCATGGGAACCCTCTCTCCCCTGTGTGGATTTTGTTGTGCATTTTCAAGTCCGTGAGCCTGGCAAATGTTGACGGACACTCAGAACAGAGGTAAGGTCTTTCACCCGTGTGTTTTCTGTAGTGTATTTTCAGGTCTGAGGATCGGGTGAATGTTGCCCCGCACTCTGTGCACATGAAAGGTTTAGCCCCAGGTGTCATGCTAAAACTGCCCATTGACAGCAAAAAAGACTCAGGACTCTTTGAAGACTGGTCAGCTGTATCTTCAGAACTAGGGGCGTTCTCTCTCTCCCTGTAGTGGATAACAACATGTTTATTCAGGTTTGATGACTGAGCAAATTCTGCTGGGCATTCTGAGCACTTGAACGGTTTTTCACCTGTGTGACCGCGGTAGTGTGCGGTCAGTTCTGTCTGTGTCCCAAACGAATCTGGGCACATGCTGCAAGGAAAGACTTTTCCATCCACTTTGTGAGCTTTCTTGGCATGTACCTTCAGGCTGGACATAGCCGTGAAGGCTGCTGGACACTGAGGACAGAGGTATGGATTCTGACCAGTGTGGTTGCGAATATGACGTTTCAGGTCTGACGGCCGCCTGAACGCGGCTGGGCAGTCTGGGCACTGATATGGCCTGTCGACGGAGTGTTTGTTTTTGGCGTGCCGCGTCAGATGCGATGGGATGGAAAACTCTGCAGAGCACTCCCAACATTTGTAGCGCTTTTTAGAGTTTGAACCGTCACCGGACTCCAGCTTGACATCAGTGTCTGTGCTCTGTGAAGGATCCGTTCCGGCAACTGAACTATTCCCTGTGTGAACCCTTTTGTGCACTGTCAGCTGAGCTTTGGTGAAAAATGCACTATCACATTCTCCACACTTATGCGGCTTTTCACCTGAGTGAATCAACATGTGCCTGTTCAAGTGCAGCTTCTTTTTGAACGAAGCCTTGCACACAGAGCATTTATGTAAGTATGCCAGATTTATGTTGAAAGAGAGTTCTGCTTCTTTTGCTTCAGCATCCATCTCTTGAGTGTTTGTCTCTTCTTCAGGTTCAGCTGGGGGTGGAGGTACAAACGGAGTTTCTTCCATACTAGTCCCACTGTCTTCAGTCTCAACTTCAGTTGCCAAAGTGTTACTGTTAGACTGAAACGTTCCTTGACCAAGAACTACTTTCTCTTCGTTATAGTCTTCTGGCATCGGCGTTACTTGCGTGCCCACCTCTGCAACTTGCTTCGGCTGGGGAATGGTTACTGACTGAAGCCCAAAGCCCCCATAGCCCTGAGCTTCTGAGGCCTGAATTATGATGTGCTGGGTAGCTGGAAAAACAGCTCCAGGGCACATATACGAATGGTCACCTGTGGCTGGAGCTTCTATGATCTGGACTGTGTAGATCTGCGGCTTGGGCTCCGACGCTTCTGCCTTAACCTCTTCTGGCATAGGATGACTTTTCATGTGGGCCTTGAGATTGCCAAGGAGACGGAACATCTGGCCACATTCTGCACACATGTATGGCTTTTCGCCCGTGTGAAGACGCATGTGTTTGTTGAGGTCACCCCTGGATCTGAATGAAGAGGGGCATACTGAGCACTGAAAGGACTTTTCCCCTGTGTGGATTTTGAGGTGCATTTTAAGATCGGACTGTCTCGTGAAAGCTTTTGAGCACTGGCTGCAAGCAAATGGTCTTTCACCTGTGTGCTTTCGCATGTGCCGTACCAAGTCAGACGGCCTGATGAACCTGGCAGAGCATTCAGAACACACATGACCTTGTCCAGTTCTCTTTTTCTTTTGAAGGAAAGGCGGTATCAAATGTGGAGCAAGGCCTTCAGAAGACTTTGAAGCACTCTTTCTATCGTGAATTCTCATATGCTTCCTGAGTGTGGATGACTGAGCAAAAGCCCCAGGGCAGTGGGAACATTTGTATGGTTTCTCCCCAGTGTGTATTCGCATGTGCGTATTGAGGTCGTTCTGCGCCCTGAACGCCGCTGGACAGTGCGTACACTGGTGGGCTTTGACCTGCCCGAAGTGACCTCTGGAGTGCCATCGCAGGGCGGACGAAGTTTTGAATGCTGCTGGACATTCAGTGCAGGCGTACCGACTCTCCCCTGTGTGCCTCTTCATGTGTCGTTTTAGATCCGACGGTTTGGCAAACGTGGCCGAGCAGTCTGGACACTTGTAAGGCTTTTCCCCAGTGTGTTTGTGCCGGACGTGCCTTTCTAGGTGTGAAGGGACTTTGAAGGAAGCAGGGCACTGGTTACATGGATATCTGTTTTTAGGTTTGGGGGCTTGAATGTTTTCTTGTCCATCAGCTTCCTGCTTATACTCTTCTACACTCAAGAATGGTTTGTTGCCAGTGTGAACACGGGTGTGGATTGTCAGCTGAGACTGTGTGGCAAAGGCCGCTGAACATTCAGAGCATTTAAAAGGCTTATCACCTGTATGAACTGGCATGTGGGCCTTCAGGTATGCTGCCTTTCTGAAAAGAGCACCACAAAGAAAACACTCAAACTGGTAAGTGCCGTCCCCAGTGACGCTGTCAACCACCGGCAACATGTCCCCCAACCCAGACCCTTTCAGAGTGCGCCTTGGAAGCTTGATGTTCAGCGACTCCCCTTCGTTTGTCTGGATGGTGACGTTCACCAGCTCAGAGTCATGGTCGCCTCCATCTTCCACCTTCACACAGCCTGCGGTTGCCTCGGTAATGTCAGCGCTGGTCAGGGCATCCCGCAGCAACTCTTTTGAAATCTCTTGCTCTTCTTTCACGATGCACACTATACCACCTTGACTTTCACCTGCACCTTGTTCCGTATGAGGCTGAGCAGCATCGGTCATGTCCATCTGTGTGGTGATCAGCTGCACATCTCCACTGCCCGTTTCTAGCTGTTGGAGAACTGAAGTCACTTCTCCTGACGGATCTGCTGACGCCTGCTGGGGTGCGGAGTTGCCCTCCTGTTTGATGATGCAAGGCGTTGTTTCCAGGCTTTGTTGTAGCGCTGCTTGGTTCTGGATGCCAATGTCTATGTTCACCACCATGGAGTTGTCATCACCGCTGTAAATGCATTCCACCAGCTCACTGTTTTGCCCTGTGGCTGCGTTAGTTCCTGTTGTTTGTGACTCCATAGTGCTGTAACTATCCACCCACTCTTCAACGCTAGTTGTAAAACAAAGTCTTGTTCAGCGTGAATTGTGCCAGACTGGCATTGGAGGGAAGTTCACACTCACAGTCTATGTTATCATGACTAAGGCCTGTGTTCAAAACAAACCCTACTGAAATGTTTGTCGTAGAAAGAGTTTGCAACTGATTCAATTTGTAATTGATCAGTTCACAGCGACAAAAAGATTTTCACCCTATATGTAAAGCTAAAATAATAATTATGTCCAAACAGTGTCACAAGACTTGGTTTGCAGGAGGAAAAGGTGGTTCACACAGGTACATGTATCTGCTGAGGTTTGTTCCAGCAAGGGCGGGTGACCTGAAAAAAGTAAGGAACACTGTATACTTAAATAAGTGAAAATGTCACAATGAGTTTTTGAACATGAACTACCGTAAAATCCTTAACTTTTCAACCGTTCTTTTTTTTTTTTTTTGCTGCCCCAACTCTTTTTGCCAGCTCCAGTGGTGTTCCTCCCAGGTCATGGGTGGAATCCACCGAGGGCTCGAAGGCTGGGGCAATTTTTGGCTCCCTTGTGTAACAAAGGGAGTCTATGTACTAACCCTCCGTCGTCTGTCTGTGTGTGTGTGTGTGTCCGCAGTAAATATATAGAAACCTTAACATTGGCATTTTCTCAGAATCTACAAATAGCAGAGGCACCAAACTTGGCTTGCTGATAGAGAGTCCTAAGACCTTTCAAAATATATCACTTTGAATGACCTCTACTCAAGGTCAAGGTCACCAAAGCGGTCTGTTTGAAAATTTTACATTGGCATTTTCTTGGAATCTACAAACACCAGAGATTTTAAACTTTGCATGCTGATAGACATTGATAAGAACTTTACATATATACATGTACTCAATGGCCTTGTTTCAAGGTCAAGGCCGTACAAGCTATTTTCCGCATTTCCGCAGTAAACTTTAACATTGGCATTTTCTCAGAATCCACAAACAGCAGAGGCACCAAACTTGGCATGCTGATAGACAGCCATAAGACCTTTCAAAATATATCATTTTGAATGACCTTGACACAAGGTCAAGGTCACTAAAGTGGTCTGTTTGAAAATTTTACATTCACGTTTTCTTGGAATCTACAAAAGCCAGAGATTGTAAACTTTGCATGACGATAGGCATTGGTAAGAACTTTACAGACATACATGTATTCAATGGCCTTTTGTCAAGGTCAAGGCCGTACAAGCTATTTTCCACATTTCTGCAGTAAACCTTAACATTGGCATTTTCTCAGAGTCTACAAAGAGCAGAGGCACCAAACTTGGCACACTAATAGACAACCATAAGACCTTTCAAAATGTATCATTTTGAATGACCTTGACTCAAGGTCAAGGTCACTAAAGCGGTCTGTTTGAAAATTTTACATTGGCATTTTCTTGGAATCTACAAAAGCCAGAGATTGTAAACTTTGCATGGTGATAGACATTGGTAAGAACTTTACAGACATACATGTCTTCAATGGCCTTTTGTCAAGGTCAAGGCCGTACAGGCTATTTTTCACATTTCTGCAGTAAACCTTAACATTGGCATTTTCTCAGAATCTACAAACAGCAGAAGCACCAAACTTGGCATGCTGATAGACAACCATAATTCCTCTCAAAATATATCATTTTGAATGACCTTGACCTTGAGTCAAGGTCACCAAAGCTGTCTGTTTGAAAATTTTACATTGGCATTTTCTTGGAATCTACAAACACCAGAGATTTTAAACTTTGCATGATGATAGACATTGATAAGAACTTTACAGATATACATGTATTCAATGGCCTTGTGTAAAGGTCAAGGCCGTACTAGCTATTTTTGTGAAACCTTAACATTGGCATTTTCTCAGAATCGACAAAGAGCAGAGGCACCAAACCTGTGGTATGCTAATAGACATTGATAATACCTGTGCATACGTACCACTTTGAATGACCTTGACTCAAGGTCAAGGTCATTAAACCTGTCTGTTGTGAATTTCAATATACCGGTTTTGGAGAAACTACAAGTACTAGAGGCTTCAAACTTGGCATAATGATAGACATTGATGAGATCTCATTTGAATGACCTTGACCCAAGGTCAGGGCCATACAAACAGTTTTAGGTAAAACTGTAATATTGCCAGGAACTAAGAAACACCAGAGACACCTTACTTGGCTTGATGATTTTTACAAACATACTCTTTTGAATGAACTTGACCCATGTCACAAGGGAGCCATGGAGGCTTCTGCCTCTCTAGTTATTATGCATGATGATGGAGATGAGGATGATGGTAAGATGATGCTATGGAGGTCCATGTGGTTTGGGACTGCGGGACAGGGCCACATTCCACGCTTCCTGTCATAAATATCCCGGCGTTCACCAGGCCCGGGAACTACGGCACCTGCAGTGCCGGCCGTGTAATCATCCACATCATAAGACGTGTCATACCAAGGGAAGCACCCCCAAAGTCGCACCAGTGAAGTGGGTGAATCTCGGCCGTGTGGCAATAGCCTCCCCATTGGGCCCATAGCACACCCGCTCTGGGTAGGAGCCAACCTAGGTAGGAAAAATCCCGCTTGTCTTGGCTGGGATTCGAACCCAGGTCTCCCGGTCCATGGTCCGAAGTGCTAACCACTACACTACGGGGGCCGGTCCGTTCTTACTTTTTGATCACAGTGCAAAACCAGGGAAAGCTAGGTAACAAAAAAATCTCTGTACTTATTTACAAGATACCAAAAATCTGTCCCCATATTTTCAGTGAGACCAGTAAAACTGTGAAGCAACTTGAAGATAATGCCAAATGTCCAGAAAAAAAATGAGACAAATGGATAAAACTTTGCCGATTTGTGAGCCTGGCATTCAGTCACTTTGTTGATGACGGCACTGTGAGGCCAGAAGAAGTAGAGTAGTCTCTCTTCACAACTTCTGTTTTCAGCCACCTTGCAAGTTTCAGTTTGTTGAGGTGGTCCGTTTGGGAATTTAGGTGGAAAATGCTCATGTGCAATTGAAAGGGCAAGGAGGATACGGTGATTAAAATATTAGGTAAGGTTTACAACAGTTTTTGTGCATTTCAAGGCCCTCTAATGCAAGACACTATTTCAAGCAGCATTGTTACTAGCCCAACCGGCACACATGGTGTTCAGTGAAGATGGTTGGACATCAAAACTGAAACAATTTTTTTTTTTTTTTTTTTTGTGCTCCTTGGATTTTGACCAGACCTTCAAATTCAAGATCATTTAGTGTAAAAAGCAATCAAACAGTTAGGGTTTTTATGGTACTTCAGACCAGTCGAACAGTCGAAGTGATTCTCAGCTAAGGAGGCAGAAATACACTGGACAGACTTATGACTGAGCTGGCACTCAGTGGCAGAAAAAAACATTTAATAACCTGTTCAAAATATTCTGAATAATTTTGGTTGAGTAAAGTGTTTGTGAAGAAATAAAGTTACACTTTTAAGTTTAAGAAAGTTTCCTGTCCATACTATTAGAACACTGTACAGTCATGATCTAAACCTAAACAAGTTCCAGTTTCAAAGATTGATTTGCAGTATTTCCCTAGGCCTAAAAATCGGATAATCACCACAACCCTTTCTGAGGCTGGTTTTGATTAAAGTAATAATTTGCAAATTACCTGTCCACTATAGCAATTCATAACATCAGGGCTGAAATTTGTCCAAAAGCAAGCTGGCACACAGCTTGCTTTACAGGCAGGTCTACCACTGCGACAGTTTTCCCAAGATGCAGGAATAAAGGCAACCTGGAAGAAAGAAAAAGAACAGAAAGCTAAAATAAAACAGCAACAGCCAGGTGACCAAAACACGAACAAAGTACTAAAGAGGATATATAAATTTTATTCTTTGCTGGAGAAATGAAAATGGCATAATCTAGTTGTAACCTGGAACAGTATATATATATGCCTAGACTAGAATGACAATGAATTATCAAAGAAGAGATACTGATTTTCTTTCTCCCTTTTTCTCTCTCTCTCTCTCTTCTGTGAGTTTTTCCCCACCAGTGTAACCTGTGTGCTGGCTGTTTGGCCACATCAGGAAAAAAATACTTTAAAAATTGCCTCCATAAGTTGCCCACTTGTTTTGTAAAAAAAATAAAAAATGCCTCATCTGGCTCACACCAATGTTTTCAGTGTTCAAGTTACACACAAAATTAGATGGCTCTGATTTCAAAATGCTGTCTCAGTGTCTGAATGGTGTTAAAGGCCTCAGATGAACAACTACACAAGTGAGACGGAGCTGAGAACAGAATATTCCAGACTACCTCTATGGCTTTTTCAGCATAAGACAACTTTATTCAGCAAGATAAGTGTTAAGAAAAACACTCAGTTTATACTTTTGAAGGATAGTATCCTTCAAAAGTACAAACTGAGAGTAAAGTATCCGATACCCACCAGGGCCAGTCAGTGACCTCCACAACTTTAGAGTAATGGCTTTAGCGATAGCATACTAACACTAACAGGTTGCTTCCTTTCGACCGATAGAAAACTGTTTTGCTCGCCGTGTATTTAGTTTGGCACTTTATGAAGTCATGACTGATAATAAAAATGGAAAGCTGGCAATCCCCCCTATGGGTGACCTCAGCCGTCAAGCATTGTGAACATAAGGGCCCCAAATAGGCACCATAGCACAGAGAGAGTTATCATCAAAACAAGATGTGCAGTTTGCAGATTTTTAACATTTATAATTCAAAAAAACTTTCAAATGACGTACCCTAGTCAAATCTGCATTCAGACAAAGGCATAACTTTTTCTGCAGAAAGAAGAACGAAGCCTGTCATAAAGGATACTGTCCGGCTAACTGTCTGGTGGGTATAGATGACCTGGAAAAAGAAAGAAGCAGGCAGTTTTATTTTCAGTAAAACCGTGTTGTGGGTTAAAACCCAGTTGAAAATAAACTGAATATTTTCATCAATGTAATGTAAAAAATACTACAAAGAATGTTAATGCAGCAGCCATGATATATTTTTGTAGAATGTTTATTTTTCCACACTCAGTTTGTATACTATACAAATGATCCCCAAGACTACAGTACAGGAGTAACTGCTGATTTCCAAAACTGTATCAGTATCTGCAGATGTTCCCAATCCCATTGTTCACTGCTTGAAACCCTGCTCCCATGTTCTTTCTTTCTAAACTGCAATGGAAGTATACCTTCAGTTACAACACAACGTTTGTTTGTAAACGGTTACGGTTTACAAAGTCGACCGTAACCCCACCCCCCACCGCAGGAATCGTCAATGCGATTTTTATTTGGTACAGCACGTGCTGGCTTTTGCAACACCCAAACACGACTAGTTTTTATGATTTTCTTAGTTGTTAACCTGATATTAAAAGTAACACTGGAAGAAGTTAACTCAATGACCATTAGCAAACGACAATTGCCCTCAGACTGAGGTGCAGATTTCTACTCACCGGGGACATATTCTCCGCCGCAACGAGTTAGCTAGGTCACGTTGGAGTTTGCGAGATGTTGCGGCATGGTTCTCGGGTTTTTTTGATACTACTGAATACCGATCGTTACAATGGCAATCTAAACGATCAACTTATTGCTAGGACGACATCAGAAGAATACTAATTAAAGGACAAAAATCAATAAAAGACCTTTTTATGGTAACGCCAGGGTCAGTCGCGTCCGAAATGAAGTACGCACAAAGAGTCTAATTTGATTGGCCGACAGAAGCGTTGTACGAGTTAGTTCCCTTTAAAGGCAAAAGGCTGGTCTTGGCTTTGGATTTGATTTGGGGATAATTATGGAAATGTTCGGCAGATAAAGGCATTGTTTCCTACCTTTTTAAAAATCCCCATCCCCCCCCCCCCAAAAAAAAAAAAAAAAAAATCACCTGTCTAGCAGCCACAGACTGTGGCTCAGTTGGTATAGTTCGCCCATGGGGGGGGGGGGGGGGGGGGGGGGGGGGGGCGTCAAATGTATACCAGTCATGCGCAGGCGGGCAGATGTATACCAGTTGTCCACTGGGAGGGGCGATTTTTCCCCGCTGCGCGAGTCGGGGTGCGATTGCGTACTAGGCCGACTGGGTCTCGAGTGGTGAAGTCACTGAGGTGACCGTGGAATCCATTTTACGACTTTGATTTAAGCGACTCATTATAAGAATACGGCCATAAGATGATTGAAATTTATATGCACTATGTGTATATCCGTTTTAATTGCGACAGTTTCATTTTCGATCACGCTACTCGTTCGGTGTAATGCACGACACATCCTTCCCACCCTCAACAGGTTCAATGGCCATTCGGATCAGTGTCTTCAAATACTTGATCAATTCGCCCCAGGGCCGTGCCACTGATTTTAGTCACTTGAGTTCGGGATCAAGTTGCGCCGGACTTGAACGCCGACGTCGCCGGGTGTTGAACACAGCACAGAGACTGATCACGCGAGAGTTGGCCCATCCGGCTGTTGGTGTACAATCGTACCCGCACGCGCGCAGCGGGGATACAATCGCCCCTCCCAGTGGACGACTGGCCCCCTTGTGCATCCGTGACTGACTGGTATACACTTGCGCCCCTTAACGGGCGAACTATACCAGCTGAGCCAGACTGTGGCCGTGAAAGAGTTGTACATTCCTTTTACTGCAGGAAATTCTGACTCACTTTTCAACAGTTTGTCTTGTTTTGGTGATGTCCCCTCATGTGAGAAAAGGGAAGCAGGTTTTTTTTTCTTTCACTTTTTTTTTTTTTTCGTGCTAGTGTATTGCACTTTTCTTTACATTTTCTTGTTTCGTTTTGTACGTGATGGTGCGCACATAAACCCACCTTTAAACTGAAAACTGTAAGATTTCGTTCTTCTGCCTCTGTGCCGGATCACTGACTGACAACTGACCGGCTTTATCAGTGTCCAATCTAATGCCTTCTTGTGTGTGCCGCCTTTGTTCGCCTGGGCCCGCATGTAAAAGTAGGGGTTAGGGAGTTTATCCCCGAGTTAGATTCTAACCTTGAACTAAACTAGCTCTAGGGTTAAAGTTTTGCCGTTGTTTTTTTGTTGTTGTTTTTTTATCAGGAACTGAGCGGGTCCATTCCAGCAACTTGACGGTGCCTATGCCTTTATAGGATTTTTGTCTTTCTTTCTTCGCTTCAGTCCTTTTTTAAAATTTTGTTTTGGGGTTTCTTTTGTCCTAGTCTGGGTTAGGCCCGTAACCGTGCGTTAAATTAAACTCGAGTTTTACATACGGGCCCTGTACGCTAACCGCGCCCGTAGGGTGTTTTGGATCCACGATGGCGTATGTGCCAAATTAGTTGTGTTTGTTTATGTCCATTTAGTGTCATGTGTCTTCGCAGTCGTCTTACCTAGAGTTATTCTGTAAACTGTAATAGTTTCAGGGGAGTTTGTACTTTGTAATCGTGTTTTGTTCTTAGCGCTGCTTTATAGTTTAACCGACTGATGGGTGTATTTTGTTACTTTGACCCCTTTTTGAAAGCAGGTCCCGGTCTTTTGGCTCTTTGATGGGCGATAGAAAATCTTGCTAATGATCCAAACTTATACTGTCTTTAAGTATTTTTTTTTACCCTCTTTTAGATGCAGTTTGTTTGAAGTTTGTAGCTGTTATAGTATGCCCGCTGTGGCTAGTTTTCCATGTGCAAAGAAACCGGCACAAATTTCGCTGCAGCGTTCTTTGTGTCTGTGTCCTATATTCGTTGCTTTCTTTGCAAGCCGCGCCCAGAGAATACATAGCCGCTGATCGCGCTTCGCTGCACAGTCGCCAGGTGAAGAGTACTCAGGTCAGTTCTGCGCCGCACCCTGACAGACGAAGTTTAAAAGAAACGGCGAAAGGAAAAGTCTCAGTATTGCTCAGAATAAACACCCCACGCGTACAATGACGTACTCGTTTGCTGAATTATTCAGAGCTTTTTTTCCTGATCGCAGTAACAGTTTCGTATTATATTGTATCCTGTGCTGACAACTGCCTTTCTCAATTTGTTCAAACTTTAATTATGTACTTTATCATATACTTTTTATTCGGTGCGTAACGAGTAAAAATTACTGAGGACGCACAGCTTTGTACA
The DNA here is from genome assembly GCA_018292915.2 of Batillaria attramentaria. Classification (NCBI taxonomy): domain Eukaryota; kingdom Metazoa; phylum Mollusca; class Gastropoda; family Batillariidae; genus Batillaria; species Batillaria attramentaria. The sequence continues at coordinate 29,411 of JACVVK020000409.1, read as the reverse complement.
ATATCTTGACAAAAATTCACTTCCGGTGTTATCCGCTGGGATTTTGACAACAGAATCAAGAAACAAAAATATTTGTTCATTTCAACATCATAATTATATCATTTGAAAAATTATTTGAATTTGCATCGCATCTGTGTGACAAACGCTATGACAAAAATCGGTAAGTACGAACAGTGTGGTTGGAAAAGCTCTTTCCGTCTCCGGCGGAGTATTACGAAAAATACTATCCGTTCAGATTTTTTAGTTATTTGAAATGCAGTATTTTTTTTTTCTGTTCGCAGTGCCTGTGCAGAAGTATGAAAGGTTATTGGACAAAAAGCATTTTATGTTAATTAACCACTAGAGCCTTCTTCAAAGTGGAAATAACTTGGGGAGATAATCAGAAACAAGGGAAATAATTTGAATTGTTTTACAGCTTACATGTCACCATTTGCCTATAGAAGTTAAGTAGGATTGAAAAAAACAACAACAACTGAGTTTATTTGAATGTATCAGATTCACATATCTGCCAGCTGTCGTAAACCTTCTGTACACTGAGGTGACAAACAGAAATCAAGCAGTTGTGAGAAAAGCTGCCTGATTTCTTTAGGATTCCATACTTGTCGATGAACGGCATCTATTCCATGTTCAGCGCAAACTTCCACGTGGAAAAGTCATTTCAACAGATATTTAAATACACTCATACAGATCTAATTGCCACAATCATTCTCACTGATGGAACTGTTCATTGTATTGATCACAAAGCCCAATCCTACACTCCTGTTTGTTTTTAGTAAACAAATTATGTATTAACATGTTTGTATGCCTATATCTAGGTGTTGGAATTTGGAGCTGGCACATGCCATTTTTATCCATTTACATTTGTTTACATGTGTGTGCTCTACAAAGTACACAGCCTGATCCAGTCCAGCAGATTTGTTTTCTCAACTTCACTCATGGCACTGCATGCACATTGTAGACACAGGAACATTACCAAAAATACACAATTTTTTTTTGTTTTGTTTTTTGTACACATTATATATTTAACATGGTGGACATTAACCATTATATTATTTTTATTTTTACGACATTAACTTTATTATATTTTCCCAGATGCTGGAGCGCCATCAGATCCACGCATGGACAACAAACATTTAGAATGGAAACACAAGTGGAAGGCGCTACTGTGATCAGACATGCACCAGACCAAGATCAACGACAGCAGCGATTTTCACAAACAGCTGGGTCGGAAATGGAATCACGCGTAATGTACAGCGTGCAGACCAGTGGCCAAAGCATATATGGTAATGGCTGTCAGCTCCAGCATGATGGTAAGCATGCAGAATAGAGGAGCAGCAGAAGAAGAGACTCACTCACACATTCTTGTCAAAGGGGAACCGGTTATAATGCAGAACTCGCTTCACACCGATGAATCTGTCAGAATTGAACCTGAGAGGTACACTGCTGAGCAAGGGATAGATGGCTTTGGATCTTGCGGCTTTGGTGTTGATGGTAAACAGTACAATGCACAAGCCAACAGCATGCTGAAGATAGAGGAGGCTGGCGTCAAGAATAAGTCCATTGAAGTTAATGCAATGAATGCGCAGCAGTCTGATTCAACAGGCAAGAACAGTTGTATTGAAGATTCCACCTTGAAGGAAGAGGATGAAGTGCATCCAATACTAATGTTTGAGACTCAGCATGTGAGTGAGAGACAGTGGAATGGATATTCAGAGCAGGAAGACAGTGAGTCTGAGTCAGAATCAGAGTCTTATCCTGACTTGCAGACTGGGGGATCAGGTTTCACACAGATGTCTGGTACACTGCAAGATGCATATTCATCCAGACCTGAAACTCAGGAGCTTGACCATACAGACCGGACACCATCCAGTGAAGAGGAACTCTTTGCTTCTTTGAACATCCCCAACCCGTGTCAGGTGTGTCTGAATGGCTTCAAAACTTTGTCGAAAATGAAAGAGCATATGATGACCCACTCTGACTACAAAGGCCATCAGTGCGCACAGTGTTCGGCCGCCTTCAAAAGGCGCTCGGATCTGAAGAGACACCTCAGGCAGCACACTGGAGAGAAGCCGTTTGTGTGTCCAACCTGCGACTATGCCTGTTCCCAGTCAGCAGCCCTTCAGCAGCATGTCCTGAGGCGACACAAAGGACAGCAGCCTTATCAGTGTGCAGAATGCAAAGTTGGATTTCAGAGGGCCAGTGACTGGAAAAAGCACTTGGCGACACACAGGGCATCTGGAGTTGCCACAGATATTGCGAGCACAAAAGAAAAAGGTGCAGTTTCAGTATCAGAGGTGGCTGGAGGACCATCGTCGCCGTCTCATCCCAGCACTAAACCTACTTCTAGAGGTGATAAAAAGCAACTTCAGTATGAATTCTGCATCACCAAAGATGGAGAACGGCGCTACCAGTGCTCACAGTGTGATGCGTCCTACAAGGAAAGATACTTGTTGAAAATTCACTACAGGAAGCATTCCGGGGAACGACCCTACAAATGTTCTCTTTGCCCAGCTGCTTTTACAAAAGCTTCCATGCTTGCGGTACATGTGAACGCTCATACAGGGAAGAAACTTTATCAGTGTGATGTGTGTGGCGCACAATTTGTTCGCAATGCAGGATTGAGATACCACAAAGCCACGCGGCACGGCAGTCCAGCTTACCCATGCACTGAGTGCCCTCTGAGGTTTGTTGCTCCGTCCCAGCTGAGAAAGCATTTGAGGGTACATAGTGGTGAAAAGCCATTCCAGTGCAGTGAGTGCAGTTTAACTTTTAAGGACTCTTACTCTTTGAAATCCCACGCTAGGCGCCACACAGGTGAAAAGCCATACCAATGCAACTATTGCCACTTGGAATTCAGACAGCGCAGTGTGCTGACAGTCCACATGAGGCGACATACAGATGAGAAACCATATCACTGTCCAGAGTGCCCATCAACATTTAGAGATGCAACTCAGCTCAAGGTGCACATCAGGACACACACGGGTGAAAGACCCTATCAGTGTCCTGAATGCCCTATGACATTTGCACGGTCATGTACTCTGAAGAAACATATGGACAGCATACACAGAGCACTCAAACAAAAAGGTGATGGGTCTTTCCCAAGAGGTGCACAACAGGCAGCTGGGATCTCCATTGAACCTTCTTTAGTCTCTCATGGTGACAAAATGGATGCTGACTAACTCAGCAAGATGATGTTCAGTTTTATGTCCTTCACTGAGTGACAGCTATTGTGATTGCAATTCTATCATGGGGTTTGTTTTTCTTCATGTGTGTGTGACAGCATAATCCAGTTGCATTTGTATGGAATCTGTGGTATTGATCATTAGCATTTTAGCCAAATGTGCAGACAAGCGATGCATAGATTGCAGAGAGAGCGAGAGTGTGTGTTTGAGTCAGAAATTGTCACTATGTGAGAATCAGAGAGAGAGAATGAGAGAGTTTATTGCCTGTTAGGTATTTCACCATTTTCTCATGCATCCCTGACTGACTGGTTTCAGCACATAAATTTATATGAAATACGTGTAAGAAAGTGAAAGTAAGGAATGGGTAGTTGTGTTGGAGTCTGTTTAATTTTTTTCTATGTCGCAGAGACTTTTTTTGTAACTGTGTAACATTGGTGTGTATTGTAGTGCTGGACGCTGCGATTCATAGTTTGTGCTAATTTTGAACTGTACACAAATCTGTACAAGATCTGTGAAGGCAGAGGTACATATGAAATATTACTACATTTGTATGCAGGTGTGTACAGGTACTGGTAGTAATCGTAGTGTTGCATTTCGTGTATTTATTTTCAACAACTACAGTGGAATGCTCGGCAAATTGGTGCTCAGGAGCAATTAAAACACTTTGCAAAAACTGGCAATCCAGGAAAGACTTCCAACAGTTTATCAAGAAAAGCTTGCGGGTGAGGATGTTTGTCAACTAGTCACACCAAAGATTGTGCATTGAAAATACACCACGGTTACCCAAAGATCTAAAAAGTACGAACCACCAAATAATAAACAAAAATTGTGATCGGGGACAAATGTCATAATTCTATTTTCATCACCAAAGTAAGTTGCTGTGACTTACGATAGTTATCAGTACAGTTGTAAGGGTTATCTAATCTTTAGGCATATACCAGGTGTCTCATTTTACGAAGTGCTGGATCTCTGTGGAACGTTTTAATGTATGTGTAATTTAATATTTGAAGGGGGGAAAAACTTTCAAGCAGAGTTGGTCCAAAGATTGTATAGTTCGGTCTGTGGTTGGACTAAGAATTATACAAATTTATTGTTGCCTTTGTTAAAAGCTAAGTGATAAACTATCGTGTTTATTGTTATTTGTAGCTAGGTGCACGCATGGGACTAACAAAATGGTGCTTTGTCTTTGAATACAATGATTTATGGAAACTTGCTTCTGTGTGTATTGGAAAAAATGCATGTGGGTGTGCGTACGTGTGCGCGAGAGAGAACTCTGTAGGTTTCATACAGCTATGTTATGTATTTTCTTCTCACAGGCATGCACACGCATGTGTGCGCGTGCGCGCACACACACACACACACACACACACACACACACAGAGTCAACCTCACAAAAGTTCTGGTGCCCATGCATTCTGCTACCATCAAATGTGAAAAGCATTTTTATCTGCCATTTGCATGATTTATTCCATTGCAAGTGCACACTTACTGAATCATGTGTCAATGCATTCTGTCCAGCCAAATTCTAAACATGAGAATTTTACCTGTCATTTATTATTCTGCTTTCCATGACAGTGACACTGCAAGTGCACAATTAGGTGATAGATGTGCATGTACTACCATGCCAGTCACAGACTTCCCATTGCACATCAACCTTCGCCATGCGTTGTGAGAGCACACTTTCATTCAAATGTCAGTAACTTTGTCAATTTTTTCAATGAAACTTCATGACCGTCAGGAGGAGTTTTCGGGGAGCGGCCGAGCGCTGAATAAAAAATTGTGTGAATTTGACTGTAAACTAACAAGTGAATAAACTATAATTAAAAACACTGTAAATACATCAACAGATTTATATGTGTGGGAAAATGTAACTGCAATTTCACATCTCTCATAAAATGTCAACATAATGATGGAAACAGAAGTCCAGATCCTGAGTAGTGAAAACTATGATGCAGTTGTGACATTATCAGGATGCTTAGATTCCATGTGCCTCTTCAAGTAAGAAGGTCTCAGAAATGTTTGCATACACTTCGAGCACTGATATGGTAAGTTTTCAGAATGTCTTGCCAGGTGATCTCTCAAGCTAAAGGAATGCGCAAACATTGCACAGCACTCAGGACACTGAAATGGCTTTTCACCAGTGTGTTTCTTGGCATGCCGTTTTAGTTCTGAGTTGTACCTGAATGATGCGTCACAATCTCGACACTGAAGAGGCTTTGGGAATGTACATTCATTCTTGCTTTCCTGAGGATAAGAATGCCTCCTACCAATATGCTCTGCTAAATGAGATTTTCTTCTAAAAGACTGTGGACATTGCGGACAGGCAAATGGCTTTGTCCCTGTGTGTTTCAACATGTGTCCGTTGAGATGGGACTGCTGTCGAAATGCTGCGGGACACTCACAACACTTATATGGTCTTTCCCCAGTGTGTGTCCTCAAATGCCTGTTCAGATCTCCAACGTTCTTGAAAACAACACTACATTCAGGACACTGATACAGTTTCCTGTCCTTTGGAGTCTGTGTACAATTTCGGGTTTCTTCGAGCTTTGAGCTGGTATCTGGTCCTTTTCCCACCGGGTGTGATTCGGTGTGCTTCGTTAGCTCTTGCATTTCTTTGAAAACCTCCAGGCATTGAGAGCACTGGTAGAGTGGAACTTCCTGAAGAAGCTCCTGCAAATGCCTGACATTTGCATGCTTTTTCAGCCTAGAGGATCTTGAAAATGTTTGCCTACACCCCGCACACTGAAACGGCTTGTCACCAGTGTGTGTTCTCATGTGCATTTTCAGATCACATGACTGGCGGAACGCTGCGAGACATTCAGAACACTGAAATGGCTTCTCTCCACTGTGAAGCCTGGAGTGCCTCTTTAAATCACACATTTTCCTGAACTCCTTTCCACACTCTAAACATGTGTGAGGAATTTTATTTGTGTGCGTTTTTGAGTGAAATTTCAAACGACCAGAACTGGAAAACGTTAGAGCACACTCGGAACACTGTAACATCTTTTTTCCCTTACATGTCTTGCTCTTAGCACCTCTGTTGGCTTTTCTTTTGTCTGCTTTGTACAAGGAAGATGCAACACACAAGTATTTTGACTTCTGGTGGCGAGTGCGCACATGCAATTCTAGCTGTGTGTAGTCTTCGAAGGTCACTGCACACTCTGAACAATGAAACTGCTGTGCACATTGTGGTTCAGTCTTTATTTCTGAGACTAAAGGTAGTTTTATTTTACCATCTGCCAACCCTTCTGAGCTGTGAGGAGTAGGCAGTGATTGTTTTCCTATGCGTGTATCGACTTCGGGAAGGCGTTCATCCGTGTGGACATTTTTGTACAGAGCAACAGGGTGTACACCAGGCTGACTCGTGTATGCCATCTCGTCTGCAGAACCTCCTGATAATGTTGCATGGGAGTCTTCAGGTTCTTGCTTTACTTGTACTTCCTCATTTTCCAAGCTGCATTTTGCAGCTGCTGAGCTGCCTTCTAACCTTGCATCTGTAAAAGAATCCACAGAGGATGTTTGCACATTCACCCCTCCTTCTCTGTCATTACCATCTGGCTCACATTTAAGCACCTTGCTGGTTGCCAAAGACAAATGTGTTAGGGGTTCTGTGGCAGGTAATGCCCCCACTATGTCAGTTTTGTGGATTCCTGAATCCTGAACATCCATGGACGATGATGAAAAAACAGAGGAACTGTCTGGCTTTCCTTTGAAAGTTGTCATGAGGTCTGGAGTCTTCTCTGGTGGACTCTTTAGTTTGATTTGTTTCATCTTTAAATTCTTGTCTGTTGTGGTGTTGAAGAAAACTGGTTGTTTCTCCTCAGTATCTGGAACTTCACATTTTAAGTTATTAGTCTTTGTGTTTGGTGAATCTTCCATCTTTCCTTATGATATACTAGCCATGCAATACAACTACAAGTCACCTTCACTATATGATTTTGTAGGTCCACAAAACAAGACCATGTTCTGAAGTTCCTTTCACTACATCTCTTCGTGTTTTGTAATTAGACTATATATGCCAGTGGATCTGCTAATTTCATGGATGAACTGCTTCATAAACAGCGAAAGCAGGCAGTCACAGAAGACTCCATGCATGTGAAGAACCAGTCTAGAAAAAAGAATTCCTCCCTGCATGTTTACAACACACTGTTTCAACAGTATCTGCCACAATTTGCTTTAACTCCAAGACTCACAAAATGATGATGATGGATACTCCCATGGTCAATTCTCAACTGGGACAGAAGTTTGCACATGCATGTATGTGCATGTTAGTACCCTGCAACACCAGTAGACACATTCCTTGTGGTGATGAAAAGGACAAAGGAGTTCTTGGTCTTGTGCTCTAACAAAGGAAGGCCCCTTCATTGCCCGGCAGTGGTACAGTTTGTCACTCTTGGCAGCATTCATGCAGTGATTGTCCAATGTGGTGCAGATTCTGGAAAATGAAGCAAAAGAATATATAGCTGAGGCTAACTGATGTTACAACCATACATGTATGACATAGGGTGGGTGTTTGGGAGTTTAACGTCCTTTTCCACCACATACGGGTGATATCAAAGACGGGGCAACGATGAAAAAGCCAGCACAATATGTGGCCCCAGCGGGGATCGACCTCACGACCCGAGCATTAGAGGCCCAACGCTCTGACCATTCGGCCACCCCGGCTCCCCCATGTATGACATATGACAACAGCGTGATTGCATCCCTGAAGAAACACAGACACACACACACACACACACACACACACACACACACACACACACCCTAACCAAGAAACAAGTTTTGGGGCGCATGATTGAGGAGATGACGTTGAGTCTTTAGAGCAGAACTGGACTGAACTAACAGTACACACAGCAAGGGCAACGCACATAGGATCCTACACACTGTATTACCAAAAACAACCAAAACCAAGGAAAACTATAGTAAAACTATAGTAACTATAGTAAAAATGTGGAAATAACCACACACACAAGACAAATTATGCTAATAATGATGAAAAGAGAGACTTGTACAAGTTCAAAGAAAATACACGTATTTAGCTATACCCGACAATATTACAGTCATCAACACGATGCTGATCAAGAGCGTCTGTTTTAGTTCCCTTGGGCAAGAAAAAAACATGGCAAAGTTTTAGGGTTAGTATCCTAGGCTGAAGAAGGTTTATGGTTACAGGTTAGTAATCCAGTTTCAATGAGGTTAGGGTTAGTAAACTAGGTTGATTGAGGTTAAGGGTCAGAAGTCAAATTAACTGAGGTTTAGGGTTCAGGGTTAAATTGGGACATGGGAGGTGGAGAGGGTCCTACTAATTACCGAAAACAACCGAAAACAACTCTTAATACAGGTAGAACGCACCTAAAACATAGAAATAACAACACACAAACATGATTAAAGGTGGAAAAAAAGAGGCATTAAACTAGTTTAAAGGAAAAAAGTACTTATTCACTCCAAGAGAACAGGACGAAATGAACATCTCTCAAGGGAAGCGACTCTGGTCCGGACTGGTTATTTTCTGCAATATCACCTTTTTTTTTCTTTTAGCTTTTTTAAGGCCACTTTTTTCACCTTTAATCATGTTTGTGTGTTGTTATTTCTATGTTTGAACCGCGTTCTATCCGTGTTAAGAGTTGTTTTCGGTCGTTTCGTTGTTTTCGGTAATTAGTAAGACCGAGGTGGAGACTACCTATTTTTATTATTTCAGAAAATGCCACATGTTTTAAGTGTTTGTTTTCACCATTTATTTACACGTGTTTGTTGTTATTTGTTTAGCTGGCTTTTTCTGTTTTTTTTTCGTAAATTACTAGTAGGACCCAAATGCACATGTATAGCGATATCGATTTTCTAAGGAAAGCAGACGAGAACGTGATAATGAATGAATCTGGGAGGTCACTTTCACGTCATTCGTACCGCCTGGTTGCTGCGCCGACCCCTCAGGACGAACGCTGAGTTGATCTGAGCTTACATCAGCTTTGGTCTATGCAAAAGCTGAACGTCTTTGAAATTCAATTGCAGACTGCAAATCATGGGACTGCGATGCAAGCCAAACCGGGTCCATCCTCAGTAACCTAGACAGCTACAAAATGCGAAACGAAGCTATCCTTCCAAAACAAGGCACAGTTTCGTAAGTTGATTGACGACCATCGATCATCAAAAATATGTGTTCTGTTGGGTACTAATGATAATAAACACGCATACATTGTAACTTAGAGACTATCCATACACTGTACGCTCTAAAACAGTAATAATGTGTGTGTTTCACCCCCCTCCCATCCGCCCATTCTCTCCCCCTACCCCTCCCTTACAACTATGATGCACTAGACAGAGCTGTGTGCTTATCGATAGGAGTGTAGTCGCGGTCATTATATATGCGTGCATTTGTATATAGGTTCCGACTTTGTTTTGGTTTTCAGCTTTTGTTTTTGTTTTGTTCCCTGAGGGTGGGAAATAATCTTTACCCGACTCGGCCGACCCCCAAGAAGGTATTGTGGATTGGCCCCCTGGATTTGGCTCCGGCCCCCAGTGTAAGCGACTATGATAAGCCAGAGACATACATAACATTTGTCTCTGGATAAGCGATTCATGACAAAACTCCGTCTTTTCGCGAAAGACACTTTTGTTGTTGTTGTTGTTTTTTTTTTTTTTTTTTTTGGGGGGGGGGGGGGGTTCTTCGACAAAACCTTTAGTTTTTCGCAAACACACATCCCCCACGCCCCCCTCAGCGGTTAATAGAATCATGACTAGTAAAGCGACGGTAAATCGGGCGGTTGCCGTCCGGTCTGCTCACAGTGGGTGGGTCAGATATATCCTGTTCTAATTCAGTTCCGTCGGACACACACACACACACACACACACACGCACACACACACACACACACACACACACACACACACACACACACACACACACACACACACACACACACACACACACACACACCGTGCACACACACAGACTCACACACACACACACACACACACACACACACACACACACACACACACACACACACACACACACACACACCGTCATACACACACACACTGGCACACGGCACACACACACTCTCTCTTTCACACACACACACAGACACACAGACACACACACACACACACACACACACACTGACACACACACAGACACACACACACACACACACACACACACACACACACACACACACACACATCCCTTAGCAGAGGCGGGTAAAATTAGCTACTTCAGTTTAACTGACTACTATTAATTTACTGAAAGGGACTGCTAAATGTCAAAACATGTGGGCATTGAAAAGGATGTGTCTGCCATCAGCTCTAAATCAGTCATGCCGGCCTGTAGCTTGTCGATTCAGCCATTGCGGTCTCACTGTGATGATCCGGCGACCTTTTTCCAGCACAGACTGAGCAGCCACTCTGTTATTGTGTGTGTGTGTGTGTGCCGTGTGTGTGTGTGTGTGCCGTGTGTGTGTGCCGTGTGTGTGTGTGTGTGTGTGTGTGTGTGTGTGTGTGTGTGTGTACTGGTATGCGAGGTGTGTGTGTGTGTGTGTGTGTGTGTGTGTGTGTGTGTGTGTGTGTGTTTCTTCAGTGAGGGATTCACGCTGTTGTCATGTCATACATATATGTGTGTGTGATCCCAGCAAAGTGACGACAAAAGAGTATAAATAAGATACTTTACTACTGATCCGGCTCAGGCTACTGCGAAGCCGATGGTAAACTAGCTTATATAGCCTGTACTGTCGTCATGCAACCGTGACGGGCGCTGTCCTTACGCTTGTGTGACGAACTAATTAAGCGACGGTAACTGAACCGGTTGCCGTCTGCTCACAGCGGGTAGGTAAGCGTCCGGGTCCGGCGCTTGTCTAGGCCCCTGCCACGACGCTCAAATTGGGCTAACTGAGACCGAGCAGAGCTAAGCCGGTGATACCTAAGAAGAAGAAAAAACAAAACTACTCGGTGACAAGGCGGAAACTGAGTGGACAGTTGCGAACACTGAACTTTGAGGTCCTTGTGTTATTTCACAGTGTGCACAGAAGCGGTGAAAACTGTCACATATTACATTTTCAGCCTGTTTAGAGATTATTGCCTGCATGAGTTGTCCCCCGTGCATACACTGACAGACCCGCATGCATGCATTTTTCGCGGCAGCTTTGTGCTCTGCCATGAAAAATGCGTGCTTGTTGCGGCAAGGGAGACAGCTCATGCAGGCAATAACTTGATCTCTAAACCTGAAAATGTACTGTGCTGGTGAATGCGACAGTTTTCACCGCTTCTAAGCACACTGTGAAATAACACGGGAACCTCAAAGTTGTTCGCAACTGCCCACTTTCCTTGTCACCGAGTATTTTTGTGTTTTTCTTCTAAGTGTCACTTATCTCGGCTCGGTCTCGGTTAGCCGCCCGATTTGAGCGTCGTCGCAGAGATTTAGAGAAGGGGACCCGGAACAAGGTTGGGTAAGAGTATCCTGTTCTAATTCGGGGACACACACACACACACACTGTGACACACACACTGTGACACACACACATTGTCACACACACACACACACACACACACACACACACGAAGCATACTGCGGAACGAAGAGTCAGTCAGTAACACTGAGTCACTGATCACAGTGTTCCTCAGTGGTTCGAAGGTCGAACAACACAAAGCCGGGCGACATTTGGAACAGTGGCTGTTATACTCGATGCAGGAACTTAAATAGATCGCGTGTCACAGCCAGCCACAGGCCGTCTGTCAGCCATGAGCTGACAACATTTTTCTACACAAGGACCTTGTCAGCCCACAGAGATGTAAACGGTGCCTGAAAAGGTGAGCACAACCTGTTTTGTAGTGTACACAGAATACGACATCATGTAACAGCCTGACTTACTTAGCCAGCGAATTAAACTTTACAGAAGTTTACAAGTAGGGACTGCCGACTGTCAAAACATGCCGTGGGTATTGAACAGGATGTGTCTGTCATCAGCACTAAATCATACCTCGTGGCTTGTCGATTCGGCAGTCAGTATTGTCTCCATCCGACCCGGCTTTTCCGACAGCACAGAGCATGCAGTGTGTGTGTGTGTGTGTGTGTGTGTGTGTGTGTGTGTGTGTGTGTGTGTGTGTGTGTGTGTGTGTTGCTTTTATGATTAGTTTTCAGTTTACGTTAGTCAGTATCAAAGTTATCGTTATTATTATTACTTTTATCCTTATTTCGTTTTTTATCAGTTTTGTTTTGTTTTTGCAGTTACCAACATGGAACAACCTGTAGACAATGAGGATGATGACTCCCGACGGTGTGTTAGAAGCGGTGGAGAAACCATGACGGATGTACACGAGGATGTCACCGACCTTGACATATTCCCTTCGCCTCCTAAAAAGTTGAAAGGAGGTCGTCTCACGTTCATTTGATTTCACACACACACACACACACACACACACACACACACACACACACACACACACACACCGGCACACACACACACATACACACACCCCGGCACACACACACACACACACACACACACACACACACACACACACACACACACACACACACACCTGCGTGCGTGCGTTGCCGTACGCAAATGGACTAACGTTGTTTTTTTATACTGATTACAGGGCCCAATGTGAACCTCAAAGGGAACCTACACATGGCGAGCACCATGACCGTCAGCCACACACAGAACATCGACAGACTTAAAATTGACAGAAGCGTCGTGTATATCGGAAATGGAGGATATGGAGAGATAAAAGGTTTGTGCTGCAGTATGTCGTGGTCAGTAGTCAATGTTGGTTACTCAGCCCGGCCAAACTGACACAGCTGAACGGCAACATCGTTTATTCAATACTCCTGTCCCGCGGGCTTCTAATAGGGAGCTATAATTTCTTTCTCAGAGTGAATTCAGTGGAGGTATGGGCTAGGGAACAGCGCCACCGCTGTTTTCTCCCTCCTTACCCTCCCCCCTCCCTTCCCCCAGCCACACCGCTCCACTTCCCCAGCACTGCCTGCATTTCACTAGCTCTAACAAACCTGTTGGCCCACTCGGTCAGTCACACCTCGCTGATCCTGAACTAAAATGTCACGGTCACACTTATCACAGTCTGTGTTTCGAGCGTACCGGCGGGCACACCCACAACTGACTTGTGAGTCAGTGTAACTGTTCCGGCCAAATAAAGTTGTCGGCGTTCGGTGGCTCAGTGGTTTGAGCGTTTGACTCGAGATCGAAAGCCCGGGTCTCGTTTTTGAATCCCGACGGGGCCAAAATTTGTCAGTACAGGTCTTTTTCACGTCAGTTGCCCCGCTTCCACTGACTGTGAACTGGATCTGTTTGTGTAACCTGTCCATTACAGTCAAGGATACATAAAATGTGGCCGACCTAGCAGTCTGACTGGATTGAATAAGTGTTCAGCTGGACTGTACAGTTAGGTTAGCTATCCCCATCCCCCATAACCTGCCCCCTACTGAGTAGGGCCGTCTGCAGTCACATCGTTGTGGCGTGGACGATAAACCCCAGCTAACCAACTGAACCTAGTGGAGCTTGGTAATTTTAGAACTGGCACCTTCAAAGTGGATTGCACAATGCTGACTTTTCTTTCGTTGCTCATCGGCGCATGACGCAAACTTGACTAGAACAGGAAGAATCGCTGCGGTGCGGATGTGAAAAACCCAGGTGAGCAGCATCGGGAATTCCCGTTTGTCAGTGGTCTTGCAATCCAGATCAGTAAACATGATTGTTTATTGTCGCATCGGTTTCCGCTTGTACTAACACTGAAATTGTATACAGGCCGGTTCACGCTTAAATTGACTGATGTGGGATCCATTTCACTGTTAAAACAATTCCCAAGCAGTGTATATATTGTTATCGTTTTGCCGGTTTTCAAGTATTAGTTAGAAAAACGTATTTAAACAAGATTCCAGATTGTACTGGGTTTTTAAAAATTATTTAATTTTTTGTTTGTTTGTCTGCTTAAATTGTCGTCTTTTCTGTTATAAAGTCTCAAGGACATTAACGCTCCGGCTTGCAAGACTGTTCTGTCAAACCTGTGAAGTGAAGTCGTTGCCGCCGCGGCGACTGCTAGTATACCTAAGAGAAGTTATTTAATTGACACGACCTTCATAGACCCGTATAAGTACAGCCCGTTTGTGAGGTAGACAGTATCAACAATTTTTTGTTACACCCCGGTTGAAGTGTTCTTCCTCTGTATTAAAAAAAAAGAAGCAAACCACCAAAAGGTAGCATTGTTCAAGTCATTTCTCTACTGAAGCCAAGTTAGCCAACGGTGACCGTTGAACTGTTTGGATACTCGCTGCTTAACGTCTCTATGTCCTTAACCCATTCACTGCCATGGTGGCAGAATTTTGTGACTCGCGCCTCTAGCTTAGATGTCAAACTTGTTCAAAATGTAGTCGTTCTAGTGGTTGAAAAAAAAAAATCTTCACATACAAACACGTTTTGCTTCCTTTGTACAGCCTGTCGTGTGAAGGGATACAATCAGTGAGTGACCAAAAAAAAAAAAAAAAAAAAACACGTGCGTGGCAGTGAAAGGGTTAATGAGTTCTGGAGGGGAAAACTGCAGCTGACAAAGCTTTAAGGTTGTTTGCCAAATGAATAAACGTGCGTTTTGGCCATTGCGACCATTTTCGTGTTTTAGCGGCTTCTAACAGTAGAGAAACATGACTTTCTTCGGCCTCAGTGATGCTTGCATTCCTGCACTACACGCCGATCGACCTAGTCGCTAAAACTATCAGCGCCGGCTGTCTAGTTGGTCTCAGTTCAGCCCGCAACCAAATAACATAAACTGATGCACAGTTCGCGGTACCGCTTCTAGAAAAACACATACGCCAGCCAGAATCATCACAATGGTTTCAGATGCTATATTGTGTAGAGGGTGGAACCGGTACGATTTCTCAAACCGGTTTTTAACCGGTTTTCCCAATAAAAAACCGAGGTTTAAAACCAGTTAACCGGCTATGTATACGTCATCTATTGTTTCTAACGTTTCCCCAAGAGATGGAAGGGGGGAAGGGAGGGGGGTCTCCTAGTACTCCGGCTTTCTGTACCCCTGCGTTGGAAATGGTCAGCCAACAAGGGGGGGGGGGGGGTGTTTGGGAGTTTAACGTCCTTTTCCGACGAGGCAACGATGAAAAAGCCAGCACAAATATTTGGCCCTAGCCGGGATTTGAACTCACGACCCGAAAGTCCAACGCTCTACCATTCGGCCACCCCGGTTTCCCTGTTCAGCCAGCAACAACAACAACATGATGATGATGATGATAAGGAGGAGGGGGAGGAGGAGGGTGTCTTGTAACGGGCTGAAAAACGACGAGTGATGTCCCTTAGAAAAACCGCGGTTTTCCGTTTTTTTAAGGTTAAGGCCAAACCGGTTTACCGAACCGTGAGAAATCCGGACCGATTTTAACCGGAAAACCGGTAAAACCGAACACCCCTAATACTGTGTCGCAAGTGACTGATTTTGATGCACGGATTAAGCGCATTCGATGAAAAGTCTTGCACAGTGTTGTCGTATGCCTGAAACATATTGAGATTTTAACTGCTGGGATTGAATGTCAGTGTCACTGTTTCAGAGCTGAGCAAGACAGAGATCAACGAAGAGTCAGAAGGATTTGTCCAAAACGAAGCTTACAAACAAGCTCTGCAAGAAGTGGACAACAGCGGAGGCGTGGTGATAATCGGGCCATCAGGCTGTGGCAAGTCTGCCATAGGAAAAGCGATACTGCGCCACTACGAGACCTTGTACTACACCCCGCTTGTCCTGGACGATCACAGAGACTACCGGCAGTATGTGAATCTCAATCCACACGGGGCACAGGCGGTCCTGCTGGATGACATTTTCGGGAAGGAAGAGTTCTGTCGCTTCAGGTACTCTTCCTGGTCCGGATTTTTCTGTTCCATCAAAGACCTAGCGGGTGACAGGAAATGTCTCGTTGTCATCACAATCGACTCTCACGTGATGAGGGGATTGAAAAAGAAAATCAACAGGTACGAGTTGTTCTGCAGACGGCTGTGTTTGCCAGTGCTGAACTTGGAGAAGCTCTCTCTGACTGATGCTGAAACTGAGGACAAGCCGAGCAAAGGATTTGCAGATCGCAGGAATTTGTTTTCAGCCGATGAGGACGTGAATGAAAAGCTACAGGTAAATTGCGGAGATGATCCTGTAGTACCAGATGCCTCTCAGACAACCACGAAGACTCAGTGTCCAGCAATGAAGAAGACACTTTACCCGGCACCTGGATCTCTTCACTCTAAACACCGAGCAGCGAGCACTGACACCGGGACGCTCCTGCTGGAAGCGTGCGAGGCTGGTCGGACTGAGGACGTGGAGGAACTGCTACAGAACGGGGTGAACATACAAGCCACAGATGAGGACAGCAACTCTGCTGTACACCTCGCAAGCAAGCACGGATTCCCGAACATCGTTCGAAGTTTAATCAAATCTAGAGCTAGCACGGAAGCCAAAAACAAATTTTGGAAAACAGCGCTCCACGTAGCGTGCTCTGAGGGCAACCAGGAAGTCACACAGGTTCTGCTGGAGGCAAAGTCAGACACGGCAGCGAAGGATATCAAAGGCTGGAGTGCACTACATCATTGCTCCTACAAGGGCCACGTGGAAGTCCTGGAGATGCTACTAAACAGCAGCGCTGATATTGAGATTACGACGAACGAGGGATGGACACCGTTACACCACGCAAGTGTCGGCGGCAGCCTTCCAGCGGTCCAGGTGTTACTTGCACAGGGCGCAAGAGTGAATGTTGAGAACAACGAGAATATCACGCCCTTTCACCTCGCCTGCATGAACAACCACATCCACTTACTCGACACTCTGTTGAACTCTGGCGCGAAGATCGACACTAAGTCGGTATACGGGTCAACACCCCTTCACGACAGCTGCAGCAAAGGGCATGGTCGTATCATCCATTGGCTTATGGAGAATGGGGCCAGAGTTAATGCGACAAACCGCTTCGGAGATACCCCGCTTCATGTGGCCTGCGCCAAGGGCCAGTACAAGGCCGCCAAGATCTTGCTCTCTAAAGGCGCCGACACACAGTGCAGAAACACGCTAGGACTTAAACCCACGTATATCGCCTGCTCCAACGGGTTCACGGACATACTGCGGGAGTTGTCCCGGGCCGGCGCTCCAACCGATCCAAGATCTGGCGACGGCAGGCTCTTACTGCGCGACGCTTGTTACAAGGGTCACGTGGGAGTCGTGGAGTTTTTCTTGAAAATGGGAGCAGACGCGAACACCCGAGACACCGAAGACCGCTCATCCCTTCATCATGCTTGCAATGGAGGCCACAGTGGAGTTGTTGAAAACCTTCTCAATTGGGGAGCCAGAGTGCAGATCGTGGACGTCGAAGGCCTCACACCTTTTCATCTTGCTTGCACAAAGGGACACGTACACCTACTCTCCCTGCTGAAAGACTTCGGCTCAAGCATCAACACCGCGTCAGCAAGTGGACGAACACCCTTGCACGATGTGTGTCTCCGTGGAGATGAAATTGCTGCCCACTGGCTGACTGCAAATGGAGCAGACACTGAAGCTAGAGACAAAGAGGGCTTCACTCCTTTCATCTTTGCCTGTCAAAATGGCAGCCTCGAAATCTATCGTTTGCTGCTAAAGCTTAGAGTAGGCATACACGTCTCGAATTTCTACGGAAATACAGCGCTCCAAGCTGCTAGCGCTTTTGGGCACACCTTAGTCGCTGAGAAGCTGATCCACGATGGCGCCGACGTCCATAATCAGGACAACGATGGGGACACGCCGCTCCATGAGTCCTGCATCAAGGGGCATGCTGACGTCGCTGCCCTGTTGATCAGAAGCGGCTCCAGTCTGGACGTCACCAATAGAAGAGGCAACACAGCTCTGCACGAAGCGTGCATTCACGGCCACCAGCGTATCGTTCTCGATCTTTTGAAAAAGGGCGCCATCGTTGACATTGAAAACGAGGCTGGGCTGACCCCACTGGCATGCGCTCGAAAGCGAGGACACATGAACATAATTAATGCTCTCATTAATCACAGGAATTCTCCCGTGTTTACCCTGAAATACGCGTGAAGTGTGTGCGCGAGATCACAGTATGGCTCAGCCGCCATTTAACTTTCAACGATCAGCTCTGAACAGGGAGACAATTGAAATAAAATTGAATTATTTTATTTGGTAGGCCACTGGGCCCATGCAAAGGTTGGTGGGTATGAATATACATGCACACGGCAAGATTGACATATAATCACAGTGGCATATGCACACGTCCATCGGTACTGCAATTAGCAACAGACATAATTACGTGAGAATAGTATCTGTACGTTTAAAAGCCTTATATAAGTAAGTTGTAAAACGATGCATGACCTTGTCATTTGTACACTATATCAATAGGGAAAGTCTGAAGGTATTAGGCATACTTTTTGGTATGTATTCTTTTCTGAGTGCTGAAAAGAGAGAGAGAGAGAGAGAGAGAGAGAGAGATTTACTAATTAACCTTCTGAGAGAACGTTAGGTGTGCCAGAATGCCTTCATCGCTGAATTACTGAGTGTAACCTCACCTTTCTAAATCATGACAGACACCTTGTGGGTGTTTTGAGCAGACTTAACATTACGTAATTATTGTTGAGACCGGGTCATACCCATTTATTGATATTTTTGTTTACAATGTTTGTACTGCTGTAACCCCTTTTGTTCTTCTTCGTCCCACTGTCTCTCTCGTCACCCGTTCTTACACGTCCCCGGCCACCCCTGTACATCAGCCTTTGTTCCCTGGCCAGCCCTGTGTACTGCCCACTAGCCACACGCACGCGGTGTTTCGTATCTGCGATGGCGCGCGTGTCAATTAGTTGTGTTTGTTTGTGTCTGTTCAGTGTCAGTTATCTCCGTAGTCACTTAATCTAAGGTTATCATGTAAACTATAGTAGCTTCAGAAAAGTTTGTACTTTCTAATCATGTTTTGTCTTTAGCGCTGTTTCGTAGTTTAACGGGGGTATTTTGCCATTTTCACCACTTTTCAAATGCGTGGTCCCTGTCTTTACGCTCCTTAATCGGCGATAGAAAATTGCCTGTGTTTTGATGAGATTTAAAACTATTATAGTCTTAAAGTACTTTTCACGCTCTTTTGAATGCAATTTGTTTGAAGTTTGTAGATATTGTATTACGTCCGCTATCGTTAGTTTTCTGTGTGCTAACAAACACAGATTTCGCCGCTACGCGTGCATCTTGCCTCTTTTCTGCTGCGAGCGGCTG
>JACVVK020000409.1:0-5000 GCA_018292915.2 Batillaria attramentaria | reverse complement strand
ATATTTGTTGGTATGAATGCGGGAGTATGCTCATTGAATCACTATGAGAATTTTGCGCTGTATAAGTACAAATTATTATTATTATTATTATTATTCAGGATTCGTTTTTTTTTTGTTTCGAAAAACCCGAGAAAATGTCCTTGATGGAGGGCCCTTTCTGTTTACCAGCTAGGTCATCCTGGAAAGGACCTCTGCCGGTCGAAGGAGGGAAGTTTTACTTTGACCAGCCGGCAGGTCAGAGATTTCCATACGTGTACATTCATCTTCGGGGCCAGCCCAGCTACCGACTCAAGCTGAGATTACAAATTAGTGATGGTGCCCCACTCAGGGAACACATTGGTTTTGAGTTTGAGGCCCACCCCTGGCGTGACGTGCAGTACACAGGTCATCACGCGGCCAGCGTCAACATCACTGTCAAGATGCAATCTTATGATTACAGCAAGTACTCAGCTCTTCAAGACGTTCAGAGCGATCACATGTGTTGGCTTTTTCTGACCCGTCAGAACGTAAATGTCATTAAACAAAACACGGGGACGGTACATAAAATCGCTGAATTTTCGATTTATCCAATTTTTTTTTTCCCAACGGACGGTACAAAACTCGTTGAAAGCTGTACCTTTCCGCTAAACAACGGCGGCTTTGCGATGTTTCGGGTAAGCTTAGCGCCAAAAGGGAAACCAGGCATATTATTGAAGCTGAATGTAGAGAGTTATTTCCGCATCTACCGACCAGACCAGGCACCGCTTTTTTTCCCCTGGTGAAATCGCCTTTGTGGGAGGACAGCAGAGACACTTGACATGTTCACAGTCCCGGACATGTGTTGTTTCATGCGAAGCGTTTGGGGACGGCCTGACGCATGTAGGTATATACGAAGATGCGAGAAGTAGGGAACGTGCTGACAGTAGTTGTTCTCCTCACTTTAATTACCATATGATACATCGTATTTTCCCAAAAGTCGCCGCCTGGCAAGTTCGAAAGTTTACTTGCGTTGCTACGTCCATCCGGAAACAGCTCAGTGCCACGATCACTGTATATGGTACTTAAAAGGAATCACAATACAAACTCCCTGGCAAACGATCACTATTTGTTATGTAGCGTAGTTAAAAAAAAAAAAATCACCGTACTAGCCCATTGACCACGGGGGTTTAGAGCTGGGCCTCCAGTCAACCTGCTACTCTTCGAGCCTAATTCACGTCGCAAGCATGGAATAAAGTTAACACCAAAATGGACCGGAGGATAGGCCTAACACGGGCTCGTGTATTCCAGAATCGCCCGCTAACACGAGGTAATAAACTTAACGCCAGTTTAACGCCGCGACGTGAATTAGGTTCGAGCAGGCGGGTAGTTTGGGTAACACCGTTTGATGGATTGAAAATCACTAGGGTTAGGGCTCGCGACTGACTAAAAAACAAACAACCAACCCCCCCCCCCCACACACACACACACAAAACCCCCAACAAAAAAAAACCAAACAAACAAACAAACAAAAAACCCAACAACAACAAACAAACAAACAAACAAACAAAAACTTTTGGGTTGCCATGTCTTTCTCTTGGTCGCTATGTACAACGAAACTTCAGGTTAACGCAGAAAAATTGACGACTTACCTAAGCTGTCCGATAACGTTTACTTGCTCAGTAGCTGAGCTGAGTTGGATCTAAATGTGCAAAGGCACTTAATGGGAGCTTCTATCTGTAAAACTGTCACTGCCTTCGACATTTTACCGGCCTTCTAGATCTTTCAGATTTTCTGTAAAAAGTAATTCAGTCGGGGAAGTCACAACAACAACAGGGAAATGAAAAGACATGAACACGCATCCTCTATCAGACGACCCGCGTGAGGCTGACGTAAAATATTTAGTTCACGGAATTAACGTCATCTCTCTCTCCTAAGATTCTAGATCCTCTATAGCGTAGCGGATCTAGTGTCTTTGGTAGGTCTTATAGACTTGAATTCAACAAACAAACAAACAAACAAACAAACAAACAAACAAACAAACAAACAAAACCAAAACCAAACGGCAACAATAACAACAAAACATATAAAAAAAGCATAAATATTGGAGAAACAACATTATTGGACGGGGATCCTTGTTTTCCCTATGGAACGAACCCTGACCCTCGAAAAAATACCTGGGGGGACTCAAGGTGGTGTTTTCGGAAGGGAGGCCCGAATATCTTTGGGCCCCCCCTTGCTTTTGATAAGAGGAGAGGGGGCCCACCAGTGGTGTGCCCCCCCCCCCCCCCCCCCCGCTCTGCTGTCGCAGGACACAATCCTTGGCAGTAAACACACACGGCGCGCTCTGTGTGGTCGCCGCGTCATCGAGTACGCTTCTGTTGGCTCAGTTCCAGCATTACAGACGCTGTCACTTGTTCGGGTGTCTAAGTGGTGTGATGAAAACAGAATGATCTGTGAGTGAGTGAGTGAGTGAGTTTGAGGCTTAACGCCGCGCAAGCCACAAGGACTAATTCGCGGCTAAGTGTGCCTGCACTACGTGAAAAAAACAAAAACAAAACACAAAAGTGTAACGTTGGGCAACTGATGCAAAGTGATCTACGGGGCAATATAAACCTAGGATATGCAGGAGACGCTGCATCTTCATGCTAATTTCTCGACCTCCCGGTTACAAAAATGCGTAGAAAACAAACAACAATTACAACTAGGTAAAACAAAGATAAATGCTAAGCGCATATACAGCAAATATTGCAACTTATCATCTTCTAGGCGCAATAAACCAGCTCGCAGCATATGCCCAACATCACTTATTGCATAAAAAATACTGAGTAGCATTAGCCCCTGTAATATAGCTGCTATCGGTTGATGTTTTGGTTTGGTGTAACTCATGTCGGTTGGCGTTTGTTTTTTGTGTAAATGATGTCGATTGACGGGTTTGTTTTTGTTTTTGGGGGGTGGTTGGATGTGGGGGTGGCGGGGGGAGAGGGGGTGCAGAGGGGGGGGGGATGTGGGGTGCGGTGGGGGGGGGGGGGGTATAACTGGTGTCAACTGGTGTTCTTTTCGTGTATGACTGATGTCGGCTTGTGTTTTGTTTTTGATGTAACTGTGGGGGGGGGGGGGGGGGGAGGGAAGCCGTTAAGACCTTAAACACCTACTCACCCTTCTGATATAACTAATGTCGAGTTTTGTTCGGTTTTGATATTACTAATGTCGGCTGTTGTGTAGCTTTGATATTACTGATGTCGGCTGGCGTTTTCTTTTTGACATAACTGATGTCGACAGGTGTTTTGTTTTGATATATGATATATGTCAGTTGATGTAGTGTTATTGGTATTCTGATGTTGTTAATAGGTTCGTTGAAAAAAAAACCGTTAGTATCGCTTCATTGTTGCTGTTTGTGGAAACATTGTGATTTTATATCGGATGTGCATTCTACAAAGGTTTTTTTTTTTTAATACTTTATTATCCCTTTCGGGAAATTCGGGCTGCTTCCTCCGGGGTAAGCGCGTCGCCGAGATACAGCGCCACCCAATACCTATCCCATATTATTATTATCTTTTTTTTTTTAACAATTGTGCTGGGGGAGGAAAGCCGGATAACCCGGACAGAAACCCCCCGATGAGCAACCCGGGAGCAGCCAGGAAAAAACGGTATGACATATCACAAGCTCATCCTGGGCTCGAAACCACGCTTCGTCGCCATGATATTGGTGAATGGTGACGGCCGTTCAGTAGCGCAGCGGTAAAGTCCGACGAGCTACCTATCCATGTTTAGGATGAATGCCGCTTGCAAACTTATCTCGATTAACCTGTTGATACTGCTATTTGATAAATTGATACTGCTATTTGATTCATGTGTAAGAAGGACGCCCCCCGCCCCCTCCTCCACATACACACACACACACACACACACACACACACACACACACACACACACACACACACACACACACACACACACACACAGACACATACACACACACACACACACATACACACACACACACACACACACACACACACACACACACAGAGACAGACAGACAGACAGACACAGACGCAGACAGACAGACAGACAGACAGACAGACAGACAGACAGACAGACAGACAGACAGACAGACACACACACACACACACACACACACACACACACACACACACACACACACACACACACACACACACACACACACACACACACACACCGTGCACACACACACACACACACACACACCGTGCACACACACACACACACACACACACACACACACACACACACACACACACACACACACACACACACACACACACACACACACACACACACACAGAGTTGCATCCTTTTAACTGTTTCTTGTTTGACTTTTTTTTCAATGCCGCACTTTGGAAACAGTTTGTACCGAGTTCTGGTATCACTGGTTTACTATTTCAATAAACTATTGTGGAGTTGGCTTTCTCCTTCTCGGATGTCTGTATTGAGCAACCTTTGTGATTTCAACAACAAAAGACAGAAAAAAAAAAAGCAAAAGTTTTTTTAAAGAAACGGAAGGAAAAAATGTCTTTCTGGCCGTAACAAATCTGTTTGTGGACATTAAATTCTCCACGTTTACGTTTCAAGCCATGCACTTCTTATCAGTTCATCTTCTTCCAAAACAGCTATAGGGATAGGGAAAAAAAACAAAAAAACTTGTGAAAGCATGGATTATGTTTCAATAAACAATGCTTCACACACACACACACACACACACACACACACACACACACACACACACACACACACACACACACACACACACACACACACACACACACACACACAAGAAAACAAAAAGTAAGAGAGGTTTCATTATTGAAGAAAAATAAAACTTTCAGGGCAACTAAAAGGCACAAATTAAAGCCGAAACAAATATCGGGACGACGTCTTGTTTTCGTTCTCCTACAGTGATTGGTTGAGAGCCGTGTGGTAGCCCTGGGTGTACCGCCAAGGTAAAGGACGTCGATATTTCTTTTTTCTAAACAAAGGTGATATCCACGTAAATACTGTTG
>JACVVK020000408.1:597500-630741 GCA_018292915.2 Batillaria attramentaria | reverse complement strand
TGAAATCATCAAATAAGAAAAGTTTGGGGATTCTTTGACTTCACTACCAAATGCAAAGTATGAGTGTTTCAGCTGCTTTCAAAGGGGTGTGTGGGGGGGGGGAGGGAGAGAGAGAGAGAGAGCAGGAACACCTTTCTGTATTCAGAAACAATTCTTATGTTCCAAATCCAGCTAAGCATACAAGGTCGGCTGTGCTAAATGTCAACACCAATACAGCACAGGTCGGAAATAGCAAAACTGCCCGATCAAATATCGTACGCTGTACAAAAATGTTTTACCATCTGATAAGTTTATGGGAAAGGCGCAGAATGCGCGGTTCTCAGTGGCGTCTTTCTTTCTTTCCGCTTTCCCTTCTTTATTTGGACTGAACACTGGTATCGAAACGAAAGAGGCCAGCGTCCTCGCGCGGAAACAAGAAGTAAACCTACGCCTTCATACGCTGCATGAACAATGGATGAGAGCTTACGAGTGGGTTGATCTCCACCAGGGTAAAGGAAAATTTCAAAGAAGGAAGCACTGACAAAAAGTGTTTGGTCTAACACCCAGATGGAGCACTGAAATGACTTTTGTACAAACTTTCAGTCTCGTGGAACTCCAACCGCATCCGTCCGATCATCAGTCTCGAGGCTAGCGCTTAGCAAAATACTGTAGATTTTCTCCCTATACCTTTTCCACAAAACTTCTGCATAGAACAGCACAGTTCTTTTGAATGGTACGTTAACTTTATCCTTGATTATCCTGAGGTTTTTACGAGTACTATCGTATGGCAAGAACGGTACTACGTACAGAAGCAGCAAACCTCACATTTCCTGGGAAAGCGAAGTCAACGTTACGTGTGCAAAACACTGACCGGTCTACAAGCACCCGATATAGCTCGTCTACCTGTACGATATCAGCATAAAGTACATCATCATATATATACATCCATATAAACAACCAGTCAGATTCATTTTCACAAGAAGGGTCATCGCGTTCCCAGCCAATCAATTTACTCGAGCTTCTTCAGCTCAGCGACGCCTGGGAAGTACCAGTAGGTTCCCTTGACGTTCTTGGAGAGGCGCATGATGTCATCACTATGGCCGTCACCGCCAGCACCCACCATCCTGTCCAGCATGAACTCGTGGTTGCGCGGGGAAGCGGCGTAGCCGATGAAGAAAAGTCCGGCATCCCCGCTAAGGGTCCCGAACGGCATGGACTGCCTGACGATCTGGAATGGTTTCGGCTGCTGGAACCCGTTACCTGTTGGGGAAAGTGAGGGAGAAATGCACTTACAAACTTTAACTGTCAGCGCTAAAATTGCGCGCGGCATACATTTACCTCTGTTCATAAAGCTGCTCATAAAAGGCCGTTTCCGGATCAGTTTCGGGATCTTCCGACGTCAAAATGGCATCAGTGAATGACTATGTATGAGAACCAGCGATGTTTTGCTTTCTCGAAAGAAAAGTGGTGGTGTCGACGTGCAAGATTCTGGGGTAACCCATATACATGGAGGGTTTTTTTTGGTTTTTTTTGCCTTTATTTTACCCGTCGGCCCAACCTCAGCTCAAGGCATGACGAGAAAGTTTTTTTTTTTTTTTTAAAAGAAGTCTTTACCGCTTATTGTTCCAGTTATACAGTTCAAAGAAGTTTCAAAGATATTACTTCCTTTGGCCCCTACTGCCGGGGCATGAAGGAACATAATAAACAAACAAGAAATGCATAGGTAATGTAAGTAAAACGTAAATGTTAATAAAAACAATCACTGGGGTCAATAAACAGAAGTGCTGATCAATACTGTTATCACAAACTACACGAAACAAAGCTAACATACACTTACGGTAATTACAGAGACTAGGAAAAAAGTGCCAATTTCTTTCAGTTGTAGCCAAGCGCTGGCGCCAGCTACCAAGGTGGTAGGACAATTCCGCGTCACCATCCCCTCACCACCCCCCCCCCCCCCCGAAAAAAAAAACAACCCCAAACAAAAAAAAAAAAAAAAAAAAAAAAACAACAACAACAAAACAACAAACAAACAAAAAAAAAACCAAAACAAAACAAAACAAAAAACACGCGCGCGCGCACACACACACCACACACACACACACACACACACACAGAGGTAAAAGGAGTTACATAACATACCCCCAGTCATGCGAGCGACATGGGAGCTGATGCTTTTCCTGGGCAGTTCAACGCTGTCCGCTCTCGTCCGGCCCACCCAGCCTTCCAGGGTCTTATCTGTGACCACCAACATTATAAACCAAATCGATCACATGCTGCTATAAGAACCACATACAACAGTATCAGATCTAGAACAGTACTCCACGTTCCTTATTCTACGAGTATTCCAGATTTATTACTCGTATCGTGATTAGGTCGCGGTGGTAGAATAGTGTTATCTCACCGGTCAAGGGGCCAGGACAAGCTATACATTGACTGCGCAAGCATGGTCGGAGGTTTGTCGAGTTGTAGACAAGAAACAACTCATGTAAATATACTTCTGAATCCAGGGTTTTGCTCACTGGACAAGCGGCTTGCGTATAGTCCTCTAAACAACCGTACAAGTCATGAGGTTTTAAGCGACACTTCTCTTTCTCTGACCGTTGGTCGTGGTTGGCCCGCAGCTGCACATTTATGCCGATATCTCCTTTATTTTGGAAAACCACGAGTTGTTACTCCATGTATTCCTCAAATATATGTGTGGGGTGTATGTCGAACCCCACAAAAACATGTACTTAATTAGAACTGAAAAGATTAACATTCAAATGGACAATCCATACACAAGCTAATATGAAGCCAAACCGGTCTTTCTATCGAGGTTTTCCACGCATCAGTATATGGCTGTGACGTTGAGGACAATAGCACAGCAAATGATACGTGTACCGCCCCGTGACACAATTGTAAAAAGAGAGAGAGAGAGAGAGAGAGAGAGAAGGAAACAAAATGCCGAAGCAAAATCGGGACAAGTGAAAGCACTACACACCTTTCTCCGTGTTGATGACGTTCAGGTCGTGAATCCATTTCTGTGTGATCTGCAAAGCATTATTGTTTTTGTGAGAGCCAAGGCGCTTTTAATCCCCCCCCCCCCAAATCTGATCTAATTTGACTCATTTAACATGCACCCTAACACCCAAACCACGCTTTGTGGCATCACCCTTCAGGCATCACCGAACGGAGCAGTTTGTCTGTCTGAATTGTTAAGATATGATAATCTACGCGGCATTGGTACAAGTACATCACACAAAACTTTATCGACATCAAACAGCCAGTAACAAAAACACCAAATGTGTATCAGTTCATCCACGTACGAACTACTTGCGAACCAGTTCGTGTTCGGTCGTCGTTTGTTCGCCGCTGTGCACGTGCATGTAGGCTGATCTCTACACCGCACTCACCACGTAACTACCGCCAGTTGTCTTCTCCACAGCTACCTCCCGACGATCGTCCTCATCAGCCGCATTCTCTGTGCCTATCAGGAGAAACATAAACATAAGATGCATATACTAGTTTTTCTGCAACTGGTGGACAAGAATTTGCTGGGGATTTTCCCGTTACTATATCGAGTCAAAATTCGTGCTGACTCGTTTATGGTGCCTGTCTAACTACGCACGGCTACATCAGTGTATCAAGTGAGCATATTGAAAGTCCCCAATGCAAACGTTTAAGTTCGTGGAATGAAAAAAAAAAAAATGCGCAAATACGCTGTCCTTCTTCCTCAGCATGACGAGGCCGGTCACGTAATGAAAAGAAGAAGAAGAAGAAACGTTCGTTGAATTTTCAAGCCCGAAATAATTTGACAGTCTCCACTGTACAGCGCTACACTGGCAAAGCACACGCTACACCCACCGTCGATAAAGCCCGAGAGGTCCCGGCCGTTACGGTAGACGAAACTGTAGATGTCCTCGTAGTTCTCGATGCTGTCCTTGGGGATCTTGCTCAGCAAGACCTGACACAGCTCGAACAACTTGCTCGCTTCGTTACTCTTGGCGTGAACAAACACGTCACCACCTGCACCCACCACAAGTGATACACGTCATAACAAAATTAGATGATGATGATGATGATGATGATGACGACGATGCCGATGACGATACTTTTAAGAGAAGTGTAACACCAACAATCAAGAAGTATAGTGGATCGAATCGCGCGGGTGTGTGTGTGTGTGTGTGTGTGTGTGTGTATGTGTGTGTGTGTATGTGTGTGCGTGCGTGCGTGCGTGCAAACCAAACCTGAGCTGGGCATCTCGCCTAGAGCTCCCTTGCGATACGGGTACACGAACCCTTCCTTCGTCTTTCCTGCCACCTGCAAGATTAATTAAGCGAAAAAGAAACTTAGTGTTTATAGTTAAGTATTTTATTTGTTGTTTTGTCATGGTGGCTCACAATTTCCCTTTTAGCGGGAGTCCAGAAAGTATATTTGATTTCACTGATTTGTACTTCTAATTCGGACAATGAAATTTGGCACAGATCTTAATGGCACCGTGCTTAATGTGTAATGAAAAGCTCTACAGCTCTCTACATACTATGATCGACTGTAGAAGCTGACCGCCGTTGATATGAAAATGCTTACTGACAAACCGGACCTATACCTCCCCCCCCCCCACCTCTCTCTCTCTTTCATAATTCGTGAGGGGAGCCGGGGTGGCTGAATGGTAGAGCGTTGCACTTCTAATGCTCGGGTCGTGAGTTCGTATCCCGGCTGGGGCCAAATATTTGTGCTGGCTTTTTCATCGTTAACCCGTACGTGGTAGAAAAGGACGTTAAACCCCCAAACACCCACCTCATAATTTGTGAATCACCGCTGAAAAGGTTGCTCTTATTGAATTTATTTTTTAAGCATGTCGTAAGTACGTCTTGTTTATGCTCAAACAGTTTTTCTGTACTTCCTCCAATGCAACAAAATAAATCTGTTCAAACCAATTCTGAAAAAACATATACACCATAATATGTTTCTTGTTACCTGCGCGTAGAAGTTGGGTCCAAAGCCAACGCCAGCCAGAACCTCGTCGTCCTCGTCCCGCATCTTGGGGTCCGCCACCTGGTCCACATACTGCTGCAGCTTGGACACGGTGCGCGCTATTTCACGTGAATTCGCCGTGGGCTTCAGGTTAATCCACAGGTAAAGGGCGTGATTCTTGCCTTGCGAGAACACCTACATACACCACACACACAGAGCAGTTGTTGAGGTAGAGTTTGGAATGAGGGTTTCTACTACGGTCCTGTGTTGATTGCTGTCCATGTGGTAAGGGTGCTGTTGATTTAGTAAGCCTGTGTAAAGTGGGTGTGTGAGTGTGTGTGCACGTGTGTGTGTGTGTGCACGTGTGTGTGTGTGTGTGCACGTGTGAGTGTGTGTGCACGTGTGTGTGTGTGCGCGCATGTGTTGTGTCTGTGTATGAGTGCGTGTGTGTGAGGGTATGAGTGTGCACTGTAATACAGTTATTTTGCTATAAGTTACTTATACACTGAAGGGTTGTAGTCCCGTCTTAATAGTGGCGTATTTAATAAGAACATGGTAATTGGGAAGTGTGTGGGTGTGTGCGTGCGTGCGTGTGTGCCGGCGTGCTATTGTTGTGATATTACAGATTTAACTATTGGGACATGTTATATTGTGTATGTGGTTGCTGTCTGTTTTTTTTTTTTTTTTTTGTTTTTTTACGCCGCAACCGAATTGCCTCCTCTTGAGGACAATAAAGAATTACAGAACTGAATTGAATTGAAGATTCAAAGATTTAATGATTTTAATTCTTTCTCAGTCCCGGTTGGGGGTATGGAGGAATATCCAAATATAAAAGACGTGTTAACAAAGTACAACAATATACAAAATACAGCTAAAGAAATCACAACAAACCGAAAGTGAAGCACACCATTATCAATGCAAGACACATAATTACACACATCATCTCATCATGTGAATCATATGATGGACTGCTCAACAGGGACCAGCGTTATGGAATGCACTATGCTGAACGGCAGTAACTATGTCAGTCAGTCACCTAGTGAGCCGCATTGTGCCATGTGCATTTTTTTTTTTGTTTTTTGGTTGTTGTTGTTGATGTTCCCGTTTCTATCAACAATAACAACGACGCCGAAAAGCCATTTTTCCTTTCCCTTGAACCTCGCAAGCATTTCCGCTCTCCCTGCTAAAGGGGAGCCGGGATAGCCGAATGGTGGAGTGTTGGACTTTCAATGCTCGGGTCGTGAGTTCGAATCCCGGCTGGGGCCAAATAATTGTGCTGGCCTTTTTCTCGTTGTCCCGTCTTTGATATCACCCGTATGTGGTGGGAAAGGGCGTTAAACCCCCAAACACCCAACACTCTTCCCGCTAAAAGCAATGGCACTATAAAGACTCAACTGATCGTTTTTTAACCACATGCTTTACTGGCGGAATAATAACAGAAGCCAGACGGATTGAGCATCAGTGTGTTGATCGGAAGGTCCTGGTTTCAAATCCCGATGGCTCAAAAACATATTTGTACAGGCCTTTTCCCAATGATCCAATCTTACCGAAATCACCATCACGATTGACAGAAGGTGTTTACACGCCCCCCACCCCCCACCCTTGCGCGCCCAAACACCCACCCAGTTACCCATCAATCCACTGATTCCACACAGACAGACAGCGATACTGCACGAACGAAAAGGGACCACTCCCAACCATCCACACACAAAAACAAACAAAACCTTACACAAAACAACAACAAAACGCACACCAAAAACAAACGTACAACAACAACAAAAGAAAGAAAACCAAACCAAACCAACCAACCACCCCCCCCCCCAAAAAAAAAAACAAAAACAAAAAACAAAAACACACACACACAAAACAAATAAGCAAACGAACAAACAAACAAACAAACGAGGTTTACCGAGGGTTGAGCCTGGGGAGGGGCGGCAGCGGCCACGGTGTTAGACGGGATGGCCTCCTGTACCGCCTTCACCGCTTCCCCAACTCGGGCCACCACGGGTAGGTTCGAGTTCGAATCCCAGATCTTGTAGGCGCTATAGCCTGCTGCACCGGCAGCTACCACGCCCACGAGGATGGGAGCAGCATTCTGACGGGCAGACGACCTGGTACTTATGCTCCGAAAACCAGCTGTCAGAAAGTAAAGATAACAGAATGCATTTTCTTTTCTTTTGGTTGACATGGTGCGGGGGGGGGGTGGGGGGGGGGGGGGGAGGAGAGGGCATTTAGTATAACATGATAATTATGTTATTGTACATAATAATGCGGGACGTGTTGGCAGCATCACACAGGTCAGACAGGAAAGAGAAAGGGGGAAACTGACACCAACTTGAACAATACATGTTTCCACTCCTCCTCCTACACTCTCTCTCACACACACACACACACACACACACACACACACACACACACACACACACACACACACACACACACACACACTGATGCGCGCGCAGAGAGAGAGAGAGAGAGAGAAAAGAGAGAGATCCTTTATTTTACAACGAGAGAGAGAGAGAGAGAATTTCCATTCGCTATGCGCATAATTTTCTTTTGCACGTACTGAAAAAGTCATTATTGCGAGCGGAACGTACATCAAACGGAGTACAGTCTAATCACCAGACAGCATGGACCGTAGCGTAGGATACATGCTCTCTGTAATCAATCAATCAAGCATCAGGATTTTGCATGACGACACCATCTCCATGCTCGGGGGAGATTCTGTCAGTGTGTGTGTGTGTGTGTGTGTGTGTGTGTGTGTGTACTTGTGAATGATCGATGAAAGCCTGGGGCTCAAATGAACTGACAAGCCACATGCAAAAATTAATAGCTGAGGTCACCTACAGTGTAACGCATACGAGCCTCGGCAAGACTACATGCAACGTATGATTTGCACACTCACTGGCACGGCGGTTTTCCCTACACTGATAACTCTCTCTTTTTTTTTTCCCCTTTGTTTTCACGAAGCCACAATGACAACGTCCACTTAAACAAAACATTAACGTTCGGCTGCACTCCCTTCTAACACCGACGGTATCTCGCTTTGACACGGCAAAACCATCCAGCCGTGTCGAGTGCGGTGACACTAACGGACTGTGCGCTCCTAAAAACACTACCCCTCCTTTCTTCTTCTAAACCACAGGCATATATGCGTTGTAAAGGGGCGCGTGGAGGTAAGGGGACACCCATATGAACTATTATGGTATCGAATTTAGTCAGGGGGAGTAGGGTGTGGGGGCTGAAGTGGGTTTTGTTGTTGTTGTTGTTTCCCCGATTCTAATTGCCGTAAGCGTGTGTTAGCTTTATTTCATGCAGTTTGTGATGACAATATTGATCACCACTTACGTTTATAGACCCTCACAGTGATTGCTGTTGTTCATGTTTACGATTTACCCTGTCATTTGCATTTCTTGTTTGTTTCAATTGTTCCTCCATGCCCCAATAGGGGTCAAAGGAAATAAAATATTTGAATCTGAATCTTGAATCCGATGTACATTGTAAAATGCCGGCAACTGCGGGAAACCAAGCGCATAGTGCAACTGATGTAATGTATGCCACAGTCCTGCAGCCTCAGACGGATAGGCTAGGTAATTTGTGGCTGTCAAACAGAAGTTTATGTAACGGACTGAAAAAAAAAAATGCGTCACGTGTTCTCAACGTCCACACGATCCCCAGTCACCCATCCTCCTCTTTTTATCTTTATTTATTTCTTGGTGGAAGAGAGTTTGGCGCCTGCACAGCACGAGCCAGTGTGTCCCTAGTACTGGTACACCCAAGTCAGTGTGGTCATGCTTCAGTGACAGCCCAACGACCCTTGTTCTGCTTGACTGACTTTACAATGCAGCAACAGGTACCACAAAAGCGTCCATCTCGCGACTTTAGTACTGGCAATCTGCATTTCATTTCTCAGTTGATGGTACCATATTCACTGATAGCTAGTCAGTAACGTTTCTCTCCAACCAGTCACTCACGCTACGGAAAGCGATACTTTAACCAGCTACCGATTTCATTCGAGCTGGGTGATTGACCGAGCTGAGCCCCTCTTAGTGGGGAGTCAGCAGGTGGACGGGGAGGAGACCGGGGGTGTGCGCCGGATCTGTCATGAAACAGTACTTGTAATTTATTATTTGTATGACAACTACATCAGTATGGCATATAGTTTTTGTGATTCATTGCTGTTGCTAAGTAAGTCAGTAGTATCAATCGCCAGGCATGTCAGCGGGGAGAGACTGATGGTGTATTGAAGAGTGACGCCGGATAGCGACCGTGACTGTGACTCAGTTCAGATGAGTACTCCGGATGTCACTATTTTACCAGTCTCACGCTCGGATCAGTAATCGTCTCCGTCTACAGTATATAGAGACTGACACTATAACTCAATGTGGGGAAAAAACCCAACAAATTCTGTGTTAGTTTGCTGTAGCCGCATGCGCAGCAGCAGTATGCCGTCACGTCACGCGTTTACCTGACCTTACATAACCCTTTTTGCCTTTCAAGTTCAATGTCAAGGCTGGAACTCGGCGCTGATATCGCTAGAACATTCAGCGAAAAGCACAACATACGCACTGAGTCGCGACTGTCGCGCCCTTGACCTAACTGAGCCTGGTCTAAATAAACAGTTGCACATCGTGCTTTACGTTATCAAAACCCGGCCAGTTTCTTATTACAGGAAACCTGCTATCAACTGAAACCAATACAAAATGTAGGTTGGAGATAACGCGGACACTAAGCAAGAGGAGAGCAAGCCGACACTGAGCGCACATCGGCTATGAAGCGTTACGGTAAAGTTAATGTTCGCACACTGCATTTCACAGTGTGTACTTGGTGTCATCTCTCAGTACACCCCAGCAGCTGTCAAAACTAACGCTCTAAAGAATTCTACACCACCTGTCTCACCTTGTCTGGCAGCAGAAACTGTCCTGAACAGCGCGAAGGTGTGAACGTACGGCCATGACTGAAGCGAAACCTTAGGCCGGAGCGAGTTACAGTTTCAGACGCACGAACTACGCGCGAGCTTATGCACTAGAACCAGGCCGCTCTGTGTGTGTGTGTGCGAGTATGTGTGACTGCGTCTGTTCAGCCGCGTTGGGTGAAGGGGGGCAGGGCAAACACAGCACAGGACAGTCTGCCTCTCACGTGACAAGTTTACTGCCGGCTCCCACTTGACGTAGCAGCTTGAATAACGATGACATTGCAGTTTCGACTGAGCTTTCGTAACGCCGGCAAATTGATATACGACGCGGCAAGAACCTATGCAGGCAACGCTTTATTTTACTTCAGACGTTGGTAATCAGTCGTTGAAATGATTTATCGCGGTTAAACATGCAGAAGAAATCGGGGTAATGTACCGTTAGCCGGCAGACATTGGTACAATCTCCGTTATGCTGATTATGTACTGTAGTTTGCTGCTGTCACAGACATCCCAGGCAATGACTGACCTGCCTGACGGAAGGGGAGGGTAGACAGGAGAGTGGGTTGAGGATGGGGTTAATTAAGGGACGCGTAGCTAAACCAGTAAGTGATGTACATTATGATTTGCGTGGGGTACTGGTGGTCGGTGGGGGTTGGGGATGAGGTCAGTTAAGGGAAGCGTAGTACATGTACTAGTTAAACCAGTAAGTGATGTATGATTTGCTTGGGATATTGGTGGTCAGTCTGGGTTATGTGTCCGCAAATAAGGCAGCAAAAGCGCCACAGCCGGCTGTCCACATTATCCCCTCTGTTCCTGGAAGGCCCGATCTTTGACTGTGTACAAGGCTGTGCTGAAATTTCTCGTACATATGTATTTTGTATGTGCACCTATAACTGATCTCTCCATGCAGCCCTAGCTGCCTACCCACCAAACATGACACAAGTAGTGCCAAAAACCAAACGAGTAGTTTCCTGGCCAAAGGAGTAGTCCTAACGTATCCCAACCGAAATGTGCCAGCTTGTTGCTTAAGCTACAAATCAACTATTCTATTCTTTGGCTTGTTCGATTCGACTGGTTACAGTGTACTACCATAGTATCTCAGGTTTTTTTGGGTTTTTTTAGCCAAATTTCTTTCTACTGGGTATTTATGCATCGTTAAACTTTGAATGAGGCTCATTCAAAAAGCTGGATCAGCGCGAGCAAAAGTTCAGATCGGATTTGACTAACCGCTAAATTACGTAGATTTAGGAAAAAAATTGTGTAGTGGGGCAATTAAATGCGTAGTTGCGTAGAAAGCCCAAAATTACTTAGTTTTCTATGGTCAATGTGTAGTGTAGGCAGGTCTGCTCCATGTCACGTATGTGACCCTGTCCACCAGCAAAAGGTACACTGATTTGAAATTCTGCCTTGCCATCCCCTGTCAGTGCACACACACACATACAGAGACACAGAGAGAGAGAGAGCAGGGCAGAGAGAGAGAGAGAGAGCGCACAGAGCAGACAGCGAGAAAAAGAGAACAAAAATTTCACAAGACAATTGGGAAACATGCATATATTATGATATACAGATAATAAATATTCAGACACTTATTGACATTTTTTGTGTGAACTTCATTGAAGATGTGATGAACGTTACTTAAATTCACTTTGACTAACAAAATATTAATGTGACACAGCACAACTTGTAGAGAATCAGCACTTGACCGGACTTCTGATATTGCAATTACGACACAACACCTATGAGCAAAGGAACAAAACCCCTGCAATGCTATGCCACTAACCCCTCCACTCCAGAACCCAACCCCTTGAAAATACACAAATGGTTCGACTAACTTTCCCACTACATGTAGTACCGGTATTTTAACACAGTCAGCAAATCTTAGACAATGTGGGGTGCTTGTATGAATGAACAAGTTTGTATGAACTACCGGAAGAATTATCAATATAGTTCAGCTTTTCAGTTTCTTATACCAATAACCAAGAAAACACATACATGTACATCTTACTAAACTGAACTGACTGCACACGATGCAGACACACAGACTCATACAGACAATTATCCATTCACTCTGAAAATTTTTTCCAGAGTACAAGTAGTAAAATTGATAATTTGTTTCACTGAATATCATTCATTTCAACTAAAGAAGCCAGCAGAAGAACAGATAAATTGACATGTAATGTCGTACTCACTCTACAAAGCACACACCAGTAATAATGATACATATACGCAGAACATCTTTCTCTCATTCAGACTCCTTGGTGAGGCATGGAAATACTAGAATAGCAGAAGTCTTCATGGTTCACATGTGACTCTGATTTTAAGGAAAAGTCGTTTAAAATATAGACAAGAGAGGCACTAGCTACAAACCACGCTCAATAAAAAGACTGGCAAAGTCTTAATTGTCACCAGCTACCACTGCAAAGTTTGAAGTTTCCACTATTTGACATTGCTGAGAAAAAGGTTCTACATGTATGATTAAGTTTACAAGTCAGAGACAGACAAACAAATGATAGAGGGTGTTAACAGACTCACTTTGCTTACACTGCTAAGAGAACCTTTTGCACGCTAAGGGAACCTTTTGTTACAATCCAGACCTCTGGATGCTGCTTGGTTACAATTTGACTTTTCAATCTAAAAGCCTTTTTCCTGGTCCCACACAAGAAATAATTCCTACAGCAGTGGAAGAATGCATTAAGATGTACATACATACAGGCAGCAAACAGGCTTATTTCTACTCCGAGTCACATTCACATGAACTTGGAGATCCACTGGTGTTTTAAGACTAAGAGTGAAAGGACTGCCAGCATGTCAGGAAAAGATCCGAGTACCAAAAGGCTTGGAACACAACTGGTAGACAGCTGTCAGTGTTTTCAGCCTTTGGGTATTCAGATCCAAAACCTTCGTCCCTTGAACATGGACACATACCACCAAAAAATTATTTCCCCGAAACAAAGACAACGAAAAATATATATATCATTTTTGCCTCACTCTGCTAGCTTTATTTACTTGACTCCCATCTATAACCAGAGGCATTGTTCTTTTCAACAGCTTGCTGACCAGCCTATCAAACTACCAATATGACCAGAGGCCTTGTTCTTTTCAACAGCTTGCTGACCAGCCTATCAAACTACCAATATGACCTTTACAATGTTATGAATTTATGCTTTGAAACACTCCAACCCATGGCTGGTCTGAGAGTCCGATCGTGAAGTTTATACCCAATTTTCTGAACAACAGCAAACAGTGTCACCCTCCTTGTCTGTTGTAGGAACCTGAAACAATGCCTCATGTATGTTTGATTGAATTTCTCTCCCTCTGCTGGTGATATCTGCGAAAGTCCGTGCTTGGTGAAGACTTTCTGGAGTTGTGACTCCGTCATTGTGAGCCCGTCAAACAGATTTTTAGGTGAGGGTTGCATCTGTGAGCTCTTCAGTTGGCACGCTGAGCGTGGCCACATGGAGAATGTCAGCAACCTCTAGCATATCTTTACAGAACCCCTGGATACCATACAGCTTTGCGTCATCCACTTGTTTCTTCATTCGCTGTCGCACATTTTCTGTTTCTGCCAATGACCGCATGTACTTGTCCTGCAAAAAAAAACAACAACAAAAAAACCAACCACTGTAAGACCACTGTTTCTTAGCCTCCCTAGATGCTTACCGGTTTTGACCTTGAAGAAAACGCCACTAAACTGATATAAGGGTATAAACATGAACTCACTATACTGCAGTACCATTCACATTATACAGTCGAACCTGCCAAGGCGGTCACCTGTATAAGCTATGCCACTGTCTAACCCGGTCACCCCAGAGGATCCCCTGACATGCTAGCTGTTGGCATGCCACCCTGGATAAACCCGGTCACCTGTCTATGGCGGTCAGTTTGATCCGGTCCCTTGGGTGACCGCCTTACACAGGTTTGACTGTATATATTCATCCGCATAGGGCAAAGTCACTGATGCACTCCCATAATACGGCATTACATGTATGCATCCTGATACAATATGACACTGTGTGCAACCTTTTTCCTCCTTCCTTTTCTTGGCTGAAACTTGAATTTTTTTGACTGAAAGGATAGGAAAATTTGGCTGAACACTGCAAAAATGACTGAAAATTCCCCAGCCTGCATGAACACCCCTTTGCTATTAACAGGTCCCCTACAGGTTCACAGTCTCAAAAAAATGTGTCTTTTCCAGGCCAACCTCCTGTTATTCCATGACAACTTCCTCACCCTCTTTCACACTGACACACATGAGGGTAGAAATTCTGAGCTTGTCGCAGTCAGCAAGACTAGTGTTCAGAAAAAGTGTTGTAGTTTGACAAAGTTTGTGTCCTGTTATGTCCTTTTTATTTAGTGGTACAAAGTTTGTGTCATGTTATGTCCTCTTTATTTAGTGGTACAAAGTTTGTGTCATGTTATGTCCTCTTTATTTAGTGGTACAAAGTTTGTGTCATGTTATGTCCTCTTTATTTAGTGGTACAAAGTTGTGTCATGTTATGTCCTCTTTATTTTGTGGTACAAAAGTTTGGTGTCATGTTATGTCCTCTTTATTTTGTGGTACAAAGTTTGTGTCATGTTATGTCCTCTTTATTTTGTGGTACAAAGTTTGTGTCATGTTATGTCCTCTTTATTTTGTGGTACAAAGGTGCAATCACGCACTGTTTTTTCATACTGTGTGCTGATGCTCACAACCTGTCTGCCTCTGGTTGAGGCTTTCCATTCAAGTTCATCATTAGAACCGGCCCCCGTAGTGTAGTGGTTAGCACTTTGGACAATGGACCGGGAGACTGGGTTTGAGTCCCAGCCGAGGCAAGCGGGATTTTTCCTACCTAGGTCGGCTCCTACCCAAAGCGGGTGTGCTGTTGCCACACAGCAGAGACTCACCTACTTCACACGTGCGACTTTGGGGGTGCCTCCCTTGGTATGACACGTCTTATGATGTGGATAATTACACGGCCGGCACCGCAGGTTGCCATAATTCCCGGACCTGGTTAATGCTGGGATATTTAGAACAGGAAGCGTGGAATGCGGCCCTGTCCCGCAGTCCCAAACCACCCGGACCCTCTAAGCATCATCTTACCATCATCCTGATCTCCATCATCATGCATAATAAAAAAAAGCCCCAGCTTCTGAGCCCTCCGTGGACTCCACCCATTTCCTGGGAGGAACACCACTGGAACTGGCAAAAGAGTTGGGGCAGCAGCAAAAAAAAAAAAAAAAAAAAGGTTCATCATCAGCCTGATGGGACGGCAGTTTGGTGGTACATGTAGCTTTGGCGATCTGTCCAGTGAGTAATCACCAAGCTGACCGTCTGAGTGTCTAGCTCAAAACAGCTTCCATGGAATTCCAAATTCAATGCCTTTTCATGACTCTTGAGATAATTTCATAACTTTCCAGGCCTGGGAAAAGCTACTTCCGAATTCCATGTCTTTTCCATGATTCCGTGACTTTTCCATAATTCCGCGACCTGTGCGGACCCTGCCAGGGTTTGCACATTTAAGTCGGTCCCAGGACATTGACCTATAAAAATTTCAAATGTTCCTATTTTTCCCACCTCAAGCGGGCCATTTGTCCTATTAAAATTTTTATTGCCAC
This sequence comes from Batillaria attramentaria, assembly GCA_018292915.2. Classification (NCBI taxonomy): domain Eukaryota; kingdom Metazoa; phylum Mollusca; class Gastropoda; family Batillariidae; genus Batillaria; species Batillaria attramentaria. Next base: position 615,296 of record JACVVK020000408.1, on the reverse strand, counting down.
TCAGTGGCCAGGACACTGTGTCCTATCACTTTGCTGTTTCCAGGACACTTTGTCCTATAGAAGCTGTGGAAAATGTGCAACCCTGCCCTGCTGTACTGGATAAAGTGTGTGCGGAGTTATAGCAGTCTGACCTCACTGTTTCTCATGACAGGCCTAAACTCACCTTCAGTTCCTTGAGCTCCTCCTCAAGCTTGAGTTTCTGCTCTGTCAAAGCTTTTTCGGCTGCGGACGTATCTGGAGGTGTTTGTGTTGTCTCCCCTTCAGTTTCTGCCTGCTGTGCCCTGCCATTTGTGGCAGTTGTTGACATTCGCAGAACATCCGCTCTACAAGGAGAAAATCAATTTGTCAACGGTTTGTTTTGGATTGTGTTATCAGCTATACCTCTATACACCAACAGATTGCAGTAAATAGCCCACTCCTGGTTCTTGCGACAATTTCAGGGCAAGTGTCTGAAGCAGTGCAGGTACTGACATTGTGTGTGACGGAAAGTAGCAGCTTAGGTGTTTGACTGAATGGTGAGTGACTACTGAATCTGGCGAATGACTACCGTTTCTGTGGTTGAAATTACTGATCTCCACTGCTCAAATACTTGCCAATTGTAACTTTTTGTACCAAGATACAAATACGTTTGATTCATTCGTAGTTTGGCTAAGAGGTATGCGCTTTTTCAGGCTAGTTACAGTTACTACTTGGAATGGTAATGGTATGCCTTGGTAGTTCAGCTACTACACGCTGTCAACGATATTGTGTAACGGCTAAAGATCACAGGACATTTAGGTTGCAGTTTCCTGACCTTGGGTCAAACATCAATGAAACCTTTATGAAAATGGCCACCTTCACCGCTTAGCATCTTTTTTCAAGGAAGAAAAGTTTTCTGATGACTGTCACTGTAATGTTGGAAGGATTAGGAGCACAGGATCATCGGTGTACATCACAATGCATGTGATGCAAGAGCAGAAGAGTATGACAGTGTCGTCTGCCTTACGAGGTCTCATTTTCCCGGACGCTAAACATCGAAATAAACAGCTGTCCCGAGAAAGACAGAGGTACGACACTTTAATAATGAGCAAAGAACAATACTTACCGTTGTGCTCTGCCACCCAGGTAAGAACGGGCGGCCCTTGAAAGTCCGCAAGCACTTCTCATACACATGCTGCTCAACGCGGCCATCTTGCTCGTTTTTCTAATTTTTTTGTGTTCTTTCGTTAGAGAGCACTAAGTAGGGGAGGCAACACGCTCGTCGAGTGTTAGGATAGCCCCGATGGCCCAGCGGATTCATGAAGGCAGGGCTTCGCCTCTTAGGTGTCTGTCGTTGTCTAGTTTCTCATAATGTGGCAAAGGTTACAGTTCAAACACAGACCCACACCAAACCGCAGACATGTTGACTCTTCTGCTGGGTTTGGCCGACTGGCACCCTTCCCATGCACCCCCTGCAGATTCCGAGGCAACTTGCTGTGCTCAAACCCGCTGGTGGGCAGGAATTTGATTCATGATTTTCCCTCCAAAAACTGAGTCAAAATTTGTGCAGTCATTTTCTGTGCATGCCTCTCTTTCCTATTAACACGCATGCACAATTAATATCAAGTGTGCACATTGATTAAAAATCTCGTGTTACGTGGCAGGGGCTGTGGAAACAGAACAAGCGCGATCAGTGCAGCCATCAAGCAAAACTTCACTGAAATGTATGTGTACTCAACATGTTGAGCCCTTCAGCTAGATGGTGTACATGCTCTTTTCACAACACACACACACACACACACATGCCTGCACACACACACACACACACACACACACACAAAACAGCACCTATGCTTGCATTTCTTTTAATCAGCACATACACACTCAAATACAATGTATCACATGTTTTGTTTTTGGACAAAACGTAATTGTAAATAATTAAACTACTGTAGTCAGTACCACGAAGCACATCTGGTTACAGAAAGCAAAATACAAGCTCACAACATGAAATACGGCCTTCGCAATTACAAAATGTGTTATGAGTGCATCTGTGCCAAGTCCCAAGTCTTGCAAAATCGCTGAATATTTAGCAGAGACAAAAAGGGCAGTAGTCCTGACACCTCGCGTGCAGAAGCGTGGAAATTTGGAATTCCGAAGGCCCATAATTATACAAACTCACTTGCTCACGAGCAAATAAATAAATATTATAAGAAATTCACTGTATTATGTATGCTGTGAACCCTGTGCAGCAATCAAAACAAATGCCACTCCTGGTCACAACAAAATGTCACAACTCACAAATTTAGATATTACACCCCCCCCCCCCAAAAAACAAAACAAAAACAAACAAACAATAAAATGACAGAAAAACCCAAAACCAACCCCCAAACAACCAACTAAACAAACAAACAACAACAATAATAAAAAACAACCCCCCAAAACAAACAACAAACCTCCCCCCAAAAAAAAACATAGTTACCCCCCCCCCCCCCCACAAAAAAAAAAAAACCCCAACAACAACAACAACAATAAAACACCCCACAAGAAACTCCCCAAACAGCAAAACCCCCAAGACAAACCTACAAAAATAAAACCCAACACCACCCCCAAGATGATGACGACAACAAAAACCCACCCATCATCAACCATCAACAAAAACAAAATTCAAAAACAGACAACCCCCACTGCTGAAGACTGATCTACTCTTTACATTTCCTCAGCAAAGTGCAACCAGATACATTATCACGATACATGTACATACTTGTATGTACAAGCTCCTGCTGTGACCAGAGTATTTCTTTCAAAAAAAAAAGAAAAAAAAAAAGGAGGAAATCTGCCAACCCTTATTTGCCAACACCACAATTACGCGTGCATGTACCACTGCTGTAAACACACCACACAACTACAGTTAATTTTGAGTAGGAAAAAATAAACTTTGGTGTATGTGCGCGTGCACAAGAGAAAAAAAAAGAAGTAAACAACAAGAAATCGCATGTATACGCCCCCTTTAAAATGATTTGCTATGAGGAAAAAACGCATTGCCTGGAATAAGAGACCAAAAACAAAAACAAGGAAAGAACAAAAAGTTGGTTCCATGAGTATGTAAAACTTGTGGTCTTTGCTGGTGAACTGTGGCCAATCTCACGCATGGGAACGGGTGCCTATAGGTACGGCAGCTACTGAATACACACACACACCAATTTGAACAATCTGCATCTGGTTCATCAATGTAAAGAGTCTGTGGTCATGTAATGTGTTCAGTACATGTATCCTCAAAATTATAATTAAGATTTGAGGCCAATTTCTGGTTTGAACACAGTTCTCGAAAACTCTGAAGCAATCATTGGCAAGGCTTTAAAAATGCGTAATACTTGTAGTAAAACTGAGCAAAACTGAAACCTCCAAACAGGATAAATTGACACTTGCACCTAGGGCTTGTATGCATCTCAAACAGTTTTTGAAAAATCACGCCACAATGGATACAACAAACAAAGGCAATAATGCTTTTAGTCTCCCTCTACACTCTCCCTCGTTCCGCTGAATCAGACAATTATTCAGGTACATGTGTTGACTTGAATTAATCTGAGTAAAAATGGAAATGGCAGATACAACAAATGTACGACTTTTTTTAACTGTGTGGATAGTACATACCAATAATGCCAATAAACTGGTTTTACACTTTCAGTATTTCACACTGTAAATCTGTCACAGATGACATCGTCTGAAGAGGTTGAGTGGCGTAAAGCAAAATTGTAAAAAATGTAGGATAGGTATTGGGTGGCGCTGCACCGTGGTGACGCGCTTCCCCCGGGGGAAGCAGCCCAAATTTCCCGAAAGGGATAATAAAGTAGTAAAAAATAAATAAATAAATAAATACAACTAATGATGGTTTCAATGGTTTCAGCTGCAGCAATAGAAAAGAAAATGAAAAAAAAAACAAACAAAAAAACATTACAACAACAAAACCAGAACAACAGACAAGAACAAGAAGGACGAAGAAACAAGAAAAAGAAACAGAATAAAACATGAAAAAAAAATGAAGTGTTTCTTTGAATACAAATGGAAGAACGGCTGCTAATTAATTCACTGACTGCGACATAAAGCTACCAAAGGACCCATCACAGTTACAGCACCAACGGGTAGCCCACTTCATTCAACAGACAAGAGTGAACAAACTGGTGGACTGACTGAACACACAAGCTTGTGCTATAAACGTGGGCAAGAATAAAATATTTCACTCTCGTCGTGGGTTACATATCATATGCATGGAAAGCTGGGAAAAATGACTGGCTGGTGCACAAGAATAAAATGTTTCACTCTCGTCGTGGGTTACATGTGCATGGAAAGCTGGGAAAAATGACTGACAGGTGCACAAGAATGAACAACCCTTCAAATCAACAAGGAGACAAATTAATTGTGGCCTTATGGCTGTATCAATATGCTAGCTAAAGGTTTAGTGATCAATATGCATATGATTTTGTGAATACAACGCATCACACACACACACGTACACAAATGCCAGTACTGATAACTCATCACACAATTCACAGAAATAAATTTCTGGTGTTTAGAGTGCATCCATTGAAAGAAAGAGACAAATAAAATCATGGTTGATGCTAGAAGGTGATAAACCATCACACAGTTCACAAAATGAAATTCTGAAATACATGTAAATAATTGGTGTTTAGAAAGCATCCACTGCAGGAAAGAGATAAATCAAATCATATGATTGATGCTGAAAGGCACATCTACACCCAGTGAGAAACCCTTGCCCCCTTTCTTATGTGACCTACATACCAATCTGGTATCTACATAATCTACATACCAACCTTTAAAGACAGTCTATCTACATTTAATAGTGTTTAGATGAACTGTTCAGTTTGGGCAATTGTCCCCCATAATCTGGAATCAATAGACACTGATCATGATGATCTGCAATTAAACCACCAAGGAACTGTCTCTGACAAAATCTGAGAAAAACGTAATACGCTGTTGCTACCTGCATGAGCACTTACTCTCCATCAAAAGAAACAAAAAGAAAAAAAAATACGAGGAGCCATATATAACAAGACGTGGAAATGCACAAACAGGTACACATCCAAATCCATGTAAAATCACCCCGAGTAGTAGAGTATTCACTCAGTACCCCAACTTCCTCTCCATCCACCCGGAAAATTTAACAGCCATCAGTTCTGCACAAAAACTTGACCTGTACCCCCCTCATAGCTGTCTTTTCACAGATTCCACCATGATGCTGATGTCATCAGTATTCCCCAACTCTGGGCTGTCCGTCACCAAAGCATCCATGATTTCTTCTTCTGTCTGCTCAGGCGGCCATCTCTTGATGCTCGGTTCTGCAGAGAACACCACAAACATGAGCACAGCATATACACACCTACTGTCCAATGTGTACAGGTGTGCAAGCAACAGACACTGCACATACATGTCTATTTTTCCTTTTTTTGATGAGACCACAGTGAAGGCTACCTGATAGGAGTCAGCACATACAATTTCACAAATTATATAGGTATCTTCAGACATACAGAACACCTTGAATACTTACCTCGTTATTCTTGCTGTTTGTGATTATGGGGTGTGTGTGTGTGTGTGTGTGTGTGTGTGTGTGTGTGTGTGTGTGTGTGTGTGTGTGTGCGCGCGTTGGATGATCTTTAGTGCACCCTCATCAACTTCCAGGTTTCTGCAAATGGTTTAACCGATATTACTTGGCATTCTGTTGACTGGCATTTAAAGTGTGTTGCCTGTGGTTTGTTCTGTTTGGAAAACTCCATGTTGTTTTCCATTTTCTATAATTCAAAAGTCATGCGCAATATCCATAAAACACAGACGGTATTATGAACTCAAGGGATAGAACATCACACCCAAAACAATGACACATTAGGCTGGATAAGAAAAGCAAGCCAACAAAACTACACAGACACACACAGACACACACAGACACACACACACACACCAACTGCATGTTTTGTTTCCAGTGAATACACAATGTTCTTCAGAGTGTGTGTGCATGTGTGAGTGGTGAAGTTAGGAGTCACAAAGTGACTGTGCAAAAGTGGTCTTACAATCAATTTCACTGAGGTTTTACCAACTACCACGGGGAACAAGAAAGAAACCACAACAACACATCAAACTACACAATACTTTGAAATGTGTATTTTCTCCAACTGTAAAGTATCTAAAAACTAAAAAGCGACAAAAATGAACTGTTCAAGGTTTGCACTGTACACTATCTGAAAAGAAAAAAAGTCTTCTGAAGAAAATGTGTTGTTTCTTGTCCTCCCCACTTATGACACAGAAAAAACGTGTGTAAAGTGATTCTCAGTCTACAAAGCAATGCTGCAGGGGCTGACAGTCGCTTTGTAAATTCTACAGCGACACTGTCAACAGATATATATTTACGGTGTGTATATTGCCATAAATGTAGAAAACAAAAAGGAGTAAGTGTGAGGGTTATGCTACTGTGAGTGCAGCAGCTTGTGTTTGTAGTCTATCATGATCTACAATCATTGTCTTAATGCCATCTTCATTATATCCATCGACATCTACTATGAAAATAAAACAAGAAACCATCATTTGACGGAAAATGCATGCACACGTAGTTTTGAGAATGACAGAGTGATACATGAATGTACTAAACTACAGAACACACGAAACAAACTTAACACAATGTCAGGGAAACTTAGACATAGTTTTGACAAAATGAATCCAAATACTGAACAGTTTACACTCAGGGCCAAATGATTTAATTTATATATGGTAAAGTAAATACTGACAAAAATCATGAATACAGTTACAAGGAGGAAAAAAACAACAAGCAAACCCAAAAAACAAAACAAAACAAAAAATAACAAAAAACAACAACAACAAAGTGGCAGATTTGATCAAATGCATGCAGTGATTTCATTTAAAACCACAACCGGTCACTTGTACTCTTCACTCTGGTGATAGCTACTACACATCCCCTTTTCCACACTTCCAATCTACCACCCCCCCCCCCCCCCATCACACACACGTGTTCACATACCCATGTACACACACACACACACACACACACACACACACACACACACACACACACACGAGTAGTTCTTTACGTCAAAATTAAAAACTGTGCAGAAAATAATTTCTTGCATGCAATACATATTTTCAAACAAAAACATGCTTCATGTCCACAAAAAAGTACAAAACAAACTCAATGAAATAATACATACCCATGTTACATGCACCTCTTTTGTTCAACAGAATGGTTTTGATTTGGAGGGGGAAAAAAAATTGTAAAAAAATGAAAACTGAACTATATGACACAGTAAACATGCAACCAAGTAAGTCAAACAGGGACCTATATGTAGTGAGCCTACTGAAACTGAGATCAAACACAATTGTACACATGTATTGTGCAAAAAAAAACAAAAAACAAAAAAAAAAATGGTGCCAAAGTATCAGTGTAACTAAGAATGTATTGACACTACTGCTCATATGAAAAAAGAATGTTGTGCGTTGTGAACGGCCCCAAAACATTGTTACTTCCAAAGCTATAATGCTGTCTGAGAATGAAGTGATAGTCAGTCTTGACCAGTCTGGTTTTGAAACTTAACTGCGACATCTATAAATATAATTTAAAAAATATGGCATACATTCTTTGGGACTCACCACCCTTTCCAGTCAGGATATCACTCACACACGTCTATGTATTTGTATAGAACAAGCAACATGGCTGCATGCAATGGGTGCAATATTATGCTGGCCATGACCTAGATACCAGCCTCTGGCTTTATGGATTTGTCACATCCTAACAGGTTTTGGTGCACACATATCACACATTCAGCACACATACAATGTAGTTTTTTCTTCAGCAAGTTGCAAGCTAAGCATGCATACTGAAGCTTTACAAAGAGCTGTAAAAATAATGTACATGAAATAATTTTGGTTTCTGCACAGATTTTCTGATAAATATAATCCCAAATATCTGCCAACTTTTGGGAACCCAAATGCCGTCTGGTGTACTGGCTCTCTCTATAAGCCCTGGTTTAGTTCCCAACATCTAATACACGAACCTAACACATGCAAACTGCATATTAAGCACCACATACACCCAACAGAAAGTGCATGTACATAATATCTATCTGAGGCTGAGGTTTTTACCAATATCAAACAACCCTCTACGCACTCACACCACAGCCTAATATTAAACCTTATTATCAATTACTCATGGCTGTGACATCCGACTAGGATATTTTGCGGCCACTTTATAATAGTCCAAAAGCACCAAAGTAGGCCTGCCATGTACGCTTACATGATAGTGGACACGGTACAAACATGACAAGTATATATACTCATCCAGTTCAGTGCCGTACAATGTACATGCACCAAAAGGGCACTCACACCTAACGTGAAGCACAACATGGCACAGATGTACTGCTGTACATACAAATTAGGACACACTAAACTTGTAACAGAAAACAAAGTATCTACAAGAACAACAATAAAGCACAACAACCCCTGAACCGTAAACTCGGCACACTTCCTTCCCTAAACTGAAACGCTGAAGTTTAGATGTCACTGACCACACCGGCCCCCGTAGTGTAGTGGTTAGCACTTCGGACTATGGACCGGGAGACCCGGGTTCGAATCCCAGCCGAGGCAAGCGGGATTTTTCCTACCTAGGTCGGCTCCTACCCAGAATGGGTGTGCTATGGGCCCAATGGGGAGGCTGTTGCCCCACAGCCGAGCTTCACCCACTTCACGGGTGCGACTTTGGGGGTGCTTCCCTTGGTATGACACGTCTTATGATGTGGATGATTACACGGCCGGCACCGCAGGTGCCGTAGTTCCCGGGCCTGGTTAATGCTGGGATATTTATGACAGGAAGCGTGGAATGCGGCCCTGTCCCGCAGTCCCAAACCACACGGATCTCCATAGCATCATCTTACCATCATCCTCATCTCCATCATCATGCATAATAAAAATTGCCCCAACTTCCGAGCCCTCCGTGGATTCCACCCATTATCTGGGAGGAACACCACTGGAGCCGGCAAAGAATTGTGGCCAAAAAAAAAAAGAAAAAAAAAAGATGTCACTGACCGAGAACTGAAGGCTTTTTTTGTTTTATTTCCTTGAACTGACCATGTCTGGCTGCTTTGCAGCTTACCTTGTCACACTTTTCAGTACCAAACAACTGACAAAACACCGTTTTCTAACTGCGCTAGATTTTGTTGTATGGAGTATGAAGCCTAGGATGGTTCTGAAAATGCAAGCTGCATGTACCAGGTGGTTATATTATACAAGGCCACTGGAGAAATGCCCACTCTTTATGTAAAATGCCATTAAAAAAAAAAAAGAAAAAAAAAGTTAGCAGTGGCAGTCAGGAAATCCATTACTATTTTTTACAGCAGAAAATGGACAGATCAACCTGTCTTCAATGCAATGTAAGAAAGGGTGAAGGCAGGTCTTTTAATACCGATTGTTTGTAATGTGTGAAATTTTCTTTTGAATAGTCGTGGGTTCCATACTAAACCAGTGTTTCAAAATAGAAATATATCAGTACTGCTTTGGGGAGGGGAGGAAAGGGGAAGGGAATGGGGGGGGGGGGGGGGGGGGGGGGGGGGGGCGGGGGGGGGGGGAAAGGGGTGGAAGGGGGATACAGTTATGACAAAAGTTAAAACTGGTGAAACAAACCCAAACAGTAACAAAGACAGGAAAAACTAGAGAGGCAAAAGCCTCCATGGCTCCCTTGTGACACAGGTCAAGGTCATTCACAAGAGTATGTTTGTAAAGCTCTTATCACTATCCATTATCATGCCAAGTAAAGTGTCTCTGGCGCTCTGAGTTCATGGCAATATTACAATTTTCCCCGAAACAGTTTGTATGACCTTGACGTTTGGTCAAGGTCATTCAAATGAGATCTCATCCATGTCTATCATTATGCCAAGTTGATGCCTCTAGTATTTGCAGTTCCTCCGAAAACAGTAATGTTAAAATTCACAACAGACAGCTTTAATGACCTTGACCTTCAGTCAAGGTCATTCAGAAAGGTAGGTCTCATTGCTGTCTATCATCATGCCTCGTTTGGTGCCTCTACTGTTTGTTGTTTTGGAGAAAATGCCAAGGTTAAAGTTTCTCAAAAAACGCTTGCATGACCTTGACCTTGACTAAAAGTCACTGAACACAGGTATGTCTGTAAAGTGCTGCTAATGTCAGTCATCGCACATATAGTTTGATGCTTGTGATTCTTCTGGATTCTGAGAAAATGAAAATGAAAATTTTCCCAACAGACTGTTTTAATGACCTTGACCTTGAGTCAAGGTCATTTAAGGTGGTATGTGTGCATAGGTCTTATCACTGTCTATCAGCACGCCAGGTTTGGCGCCTCTGCTTTTTGTTGTTTCTGAGAAAATGCCAATGTTAAGGTTTCACAAAATAGCTTGTACGACCTTCACCTTGACACAAGGCCACTGACTACATGTATATCTGTAAAGTTCTTATCAACGTCTATCATCATGCAAAGTTTAAAACCTCTGGTGTTTGTAGATTACGAGAAAAATGCCAATGTAAAATTTTCAAACAGCTTTAGTGACCTTGACCTTGAGTCAAGGTCATTCAAAATGACACATTTTGAAAGGTCTTGTGGTTTGTCTATCAGCATGCCAAGTTTGGTGCCTCTGCTGTTTGTAGATTCTGAGAAAATGACAATGTTAAAGTTTTCTGGACACACACACAACACACACACACCACACACACACACACACACACACACACACACACCGACAGACAGACAGACAGACGACGGAGGGTTAATACATAGACTCCCATTGTTACACAAGGGAGCCAACAAACAAGCAGCAAACACCAAAGAATATTTCCATAAGGGGCAGCATATCATTTGGGTGGAATGTAGAAAAATCAAAAAGAGTAAAACAAACGTGAAACAAAACAAAAAAAGAAGAAATCAATATTCACGTAATACAAAAGAAACTGAATACACGTTCTGTTCCCTATCAATGGAAAAACCATTAAGAATTTTTTCCTTCTCATGATGTGGCCACCGTTCCATTCGGGCCCATCATCAGGGGTTTCTCCGGGTACTCCGGCTCCCCCCCCTCCCCCCCCCCCCCCCCTTCTTTGGAAATGTTCAGCCCACCAAATTTGAAAAATAAATGCAATTCTAAATTCCGAAATTAAATAGCTGAGCTGACCCTTCGCACCACGTGATTGTAATGTATTTATGTCCAGTGTGTGAGAGAATGCGCGTGATTTCCGACGTGAGCGTGCGTGTTGGGTTCAGTTCGCGCGCTTTGAGCCAATTCATGAAACTGGGTAAAGCGCCTGTACAATACTCAGTATTATTATTATTCACCCCTTCTCTGCTATATACAGATGTGCCAAGAATAAAGTCAGCATCACAAATGGAACTCAAAAATGATCCCCCAGAATGAACTTGCAGGACAGCCAAGAGATTTCTGTCCATCAAAGTAATTACTGCAGTAATCAAGAAAACCTTTGTTGTGACATAAGGCATACAGGTTTCTTCTATTTTCCAGTGAAGTATTATTTTAATGAAACGTGTATAACCTAGAGGACCACCTAGGTTCCTTCTTCTTCCAGTGAAGAGTTTGGCACTTTGCTGCAAATCTGGCATCTTAGAATAATGTATTTTCTATGAACCATATGATGCTGATTTGACATTTTCTTCACTGTGGAGAAATGTGTGCACTAACTACAAGTTTCCTCAGTGTCACGAAGTCATAGATTGCCGATTGCCTACGTGGGGGTCGGTCTAACTTCAGCCACATGTACCAATCACGTGACAGCTGCCTCATGAGTAACACAGTTCTACTGTTGAAGGCTGCAGGCTGAGGGAATCCACTTCACATGGCCAGTGTGGGAGGTACAGTACATGTAACTCAAACTGAACACACAACAAATCCATGCCTGGCATGCAAAGGTCGGTGGCTGGCGCTCGCCCGACTGGTGCGTTTCATACCCAGATTGACTGTGGATACGTCTGCCCCAGATCTTCTTCCGTGGCCTGGTGCCCCTCTGCTTCCTGCATGGACTGTGAAGACACAGACAGACATGCACAAGAATTTCATACCAGTGGGATGAAGCTGGTATTAAGTTTTAACTAATGTACACGTAGTCTGCAGTGACATGCAGTTTGCTACCAATTTGTACACTCTTACATCAGTTTTAAAGCTTCTTTATCAACTGATGTAAAATTCTCAATTAAAGCTGGTTATAACTTTTTTGAAACTTTTTTTCCCCTCCAGGATATCATAAAAGGTACCAAAATTTTACAGGTTATGCCGTCTCCAAAAACACTGGTAATATATTGTGATGCACAACTTTTGCATTGATCAAGAATAAATATTAACTCATTCACAATGGCCAATGCATGCAGCTGTAGGAAACAGAATGAGGCAACAAAACACTGTCATACCTTTCTTTCCTCCAACTTCCTGGCTCGATTCGCTGCTCTGATTGCATCTATCCAGCTGTTCATGTCTGCTGGTGAATCACACTAGAAGATCAAGAAAAAAAAACAGTCAATAAGTTTTCACTGGCCTCTTGACTTTGAAAGCAGGAAATTGCTATGCGGTATGTGTGTGTGTGTGTGTGTGTGTGTGTGTGTGTGTGCGTGTGTGTGCGTGTGTGTGTGTGTGTGTGGGTGTGTGTGTGTGTGTGTGTGTGTGTGTGTGTGTTTGTGTATGTGTGGTATTAATGTGTTGAGGAAAGTTTACAGTGTATGGAGTTTACATGGGTAAAAAGGGTACAGTGCAAGGGAGGTAACCTAGCTTCTCTTCTGGCAAAGGGTAAAACCACTGTGTCAAACCTTCGGCACCAAGCATAAAAACAAGATCCATACCATGACTCTCATTTTGGGCAGGTTACTGAGCGACCTGACCGGGAATATCCAGCTTAACTACCTTCGCATGCTTATTTATTATGCCGACTACTAATGCTGACAGCAAGTGAAACTGCAAGTATCTACAATGACAGAAAAAACCTCATTCTGCTTACCTGTATGTAAAATATCCTTTTGCTTGTGAGTATCTCAAACAAATTGTCCCTGTTCAAATTTGCCCTGAAACCAAGTAAATACAGTCATGTTAAAGTCATACTTATCAAAATGTCATCGGTAGAAGCCATGCAAGGGTCCTTACATGCTCCCTCAGTTCATCACGACTGCCAGGGTGGGGTCTCGAAAAACCCATACTTTATGGCAGCACTATCTGCCTAGTCAGACCCAACATCTTACCCAGGTTGCCCCTCACAACTTTGTCTGCATAAGAAAACTTCAGCCGAGCATGGCTACAGTAATCAAAATGAGTCGTTTGATCACAGCTAGCATGAAACATTTGACAGTGCTGACAAAACATTCCTGACAACAACAGTCAGCCATTCCTGACAACAGTCAGTCATTCCTGACAACAGTCAGTCATGTACGATGAAGTGATCTGCTGGTCCATCAAACACCTGCTTGGCTGCTACAGAACAGAGGAGGCATTTCATACAAACATACCGGTACCAAACAGGCATGCTACTCCCAAAAAAGAGTTTTCACTGAAAATCTGGCGCAGCCAGATAATCGAGCCGGCGTAGCCGGCGAGTCTGCTAGGGGGGTCCGAAAAAATCGTTAAAATCTGTGCAATCTGGCGCATTCTGAGTACTTTTTCCAGGATAAAAAAAATAGTTTACTAAGAAGAAATATATATGTTTCATTGTACTTCAATTTCCCTTTGTCGTCTTTCACTTCAAACGATCGGCTCTGCCAATCCCACCTCCATTTGTTTTTCAGCCCTTTGTCCCAGTCACCAGCTTTGTTTCGTTCCACTATGTCGCTTCGAAACATCGCGACTGATGGCTTTCACGGGATCTACAAGCACTGGATAGAACAAAACTTGAAAGGCCCTTCACAGATATTCGATTCACACAAGTTTTGCCTAAATGGCATGCGGTATGCCTAAATGGCGGCAAAACCCGAAGAAGAAATGGTTCGCGTAGTTTCATTGGACGGAAACGGCAATCGGCGGCCAATCAGCAAGCAGCTTTGTCCAATGTACCGGAAGAGGCTAAAATGGGAGAAGTAGCAGACGATTTTTTCGCTCGCAGAACTCGGATCACGGAAAGCAATCCTGGAATTCAATCGGACCCGGATTTTTTTTTACTTCACGGATTTTCTCGGACTTCACGGAAATTACAATTTTCAAATTTTCATTTTCGCGGATTTCCGCGAATTCACGGAAGAGTAGCATGCCTGCCAAATTCTAAAATGTAAATAGGCCCTTACCCCTCAGAAGGTCTTGCCTCCAAAATGTCTGCAATAGGAATTGTCCTAATTGGACTCTTGTCCTGAAAAATAATGTGGCATCTCGTATAGCTTCACACTAAAGCCTCTGTCATAATGAAAACATCAGCAAAACAATATTGCCTAGCAAATACTATTCAAAGCAATGTGCGTTGACTTCAGTGAACTTGCTATATATGGCAATGAAAGCTTATGGCACTGTGTTCTGGGAAAACATCTGACTGAGATCTCATGTTAACCAAACAAAAAAAACAAAAAAGTTTAAACTTGTGTAAACAGGTGGGGGAGAAGTGAACACCACCACAAAAAGACATAGAAGCAGACGGTGGAAATGGAGGCTTCCACACACGGATGAACTTACGCACCTGCTCAGACTTGAAATAGGATAACCCTTGCTCGTGAAGCACAAAATATCTTCTTTTCCAGTTTTTCCTCTGCAAAATAATATAAAAAAGAGCTGCTGAGTGGATCTAACAAAATTACAACAGGAAAGCATGCAATCACTGGAGGAGGAGTGTGCCGATATGAATCACAGAAATAACGACTATTAATGTATGTATGTTTTGTGAAGCAGACAAAAGGTGTGAGACTGCAGCCTAAGACCATGTGGACAGCCCAGGTCGGTGTGTGTGTGTGTGTGTGTGTGTGTGTGTGTGTGTGTGTGTGTGTGTGTGTGTGTGTGTGTGCGTGTGCATGTGTGTTCATGCATGCCTGTGCGTTTGCAAGCCAACTCACCACTGCTCCCTGTTTCACAGCATAGCCTGCTTTAATAGGTTGAAGACTTGCCATGGTTGCGGGCTTGTGAGGGTCCACGGCTCCATATTCACGTCCCAGTGTGTTGAGTTGTCGAGACACAGAGCTGGATGGAGACAGTTTCCCAGAGGATGATGAGCGGGATTCATCATCTTCACTTCCACTATCTGAGTCATCTGGAACCTGCAACATGGATGACTGTATTAAGCTACCTTGTGGAATACAACTCTGTTTTTTTCTCTTAATCAGCACACTGGCGTCATCATCAAATTTTGACGTAACCCAAATTAAGAAAATATCTCAGTATGACACACTTTCTTTACTTCTCCCGAGCTTTTCTCCAACCTGAGTTATGCCAAAATTCTGCGACATCCACAAAGCACAGTTAAAGAATAGATGGGTTTTTTGTTGTTGTTTTTTCTTCTTTTGAGCCTCAGTTGCATGCATTGATGCATCAGACTCAAGTTTGATTTTTTTTCCAGTTAAAGAATAGTACTTTTTCATTTCTTCTGCAGCCCAACACCAGAACATAAATGTTCTTTATGCTGAAGTGCAATTCTCCACAGTAAAATATCACTAAATGGGCTGCATTTCTGCAGCGATCCTTTTCACCAGTTACATGACTTCTGTCATTGCGTGAATCAAAAAGAATTGTTAGTAGTATACCTGCATGGGCATCTTGCAGACAACTCCGCCGACAATTTCTGTAACATAACCAGTGTGACTAAGGTCACCAGCATGCCATTCTGCTCCAGTTTCAGGTACCTCTGACTGCGGAACCTGCCAGGTAAAAATCATTATAATAACTTCTCCTTTTATTTTATGCCAATATGTGCAGCTCAATTAGAATATACATGTAAATGCACTATGCATTTCTTCTGTGAATGAAAAGGTCTTTCACCACTACAATCTGAGTGAAAACAACACCACAGACTGTACTGAAACCGCCATCTTTAAAACAGGAACATGAAGCTCGAGAGGCACTGACCGTGATCTTGCTTGCGTTGTTGAGGGCATCAACCCACTCTCCCATGCTGTGGTCATCTTCTGCCTGCAGAAAGTACTGTCTGCCCGCTACGCTGATCACTGCAAACAAAACCGATAAATGTTAGTCTTTCTCTCTCTCTCTCTCTCTAATACACCCAGACACCAAAACTGTTGTCATAATGTAATCTTGACATAAATGGATTTTGAGAATAATGTAGAAGTAGTGTTCAACATATGTATCCTGTGCTATTCTCAAAATCCAGTTACGCCAAAATTCCTCCAGTCGGTCAATTTAATGTTATGTGTGGAATCTCTTCACTCATGGTAAGCTCTTAGCCTAGTATCTGCCAGTGCTTTCAGACTTTGAAAGCATCACACAAAATGTGACTGCCCATGGAGTGATGTGCTTAAAAAACTGAAGTTCTTATCAAGAATGCACAGCTAAAACTGCAAACAGCAAACCTCTGTATCTAGCATTACCTACCGAAGCAGTAAGGCACCTTCGGTCGCATCTTTCTGGCATCTCCAACCTGACAAGAAAACCCAACAAGTTTGACCATCAGTAATGAAAAACTGTGCATATACATCTACAATCATTTATGGCATTTAAAAGTGAACTGGTGATTTGCTGAGATGAACTTCATTGTTCAAGGACAAGGCTTCATATCTGTGGGAACTAGAACGGGACAAATGTCCTGGCTGACAGTAAAATTATAGGACGTTTGTCCTGAATACTGTCAACTGTGGCGCGGAAATAATAGGACATACGTCTGCCTTGGTAAGAAAGTAAACAGACATTTTGAAAATGAATTGGTCTATGACCCATGTCTGAAGCCCTGCTAGAAGGAAAATTTTCCGAGGGTGGGGGTTGGGGGGTGTGTGTGTGTGTGGGGGGGGGGGGGTAGGGTGGTGTGTGCCTAAGATGAGATAATTATGACGGCATGAACGGACTGGGTCAGTGGGTGCACATGTGAAAAATGTCTCTTTGAATGACACAGCTGTTAGACATTAAAATCATTTCAACTTCAAAATCCTTGCGCTGTTCAGACAAGTGAACTTCTGGCAAAGGCGGGTTAACACTTTGGTTTTCAACTGACCTTGTTTACATGCTGCAAGTATATCTCTCCCACTGGATTCTTCCATGACTCAGGAAGGATCTGAAAGAGAAATGAAAGTCTTGGGTTTGATGCAGGAGAATCAGGTGAATGAGATTGTTAGGTTGGTGGGCTGCTATCTGGAGCGGAGGATCTGCGGGATTACAGGCTCAGTCATGAGATCGTTGCCACACTGCAGGGAAATGCCAGGTCTTCACATACAAAGTTTGTGGTGCTCTCCCTTTGTAATGATCATATGACCTGGAAGATTACATGGGCAGTTTAAAGCGTGCTGTGGCTGCTGTTCCCAGTTTATGCAAGAGACTACACTTGTACACACCTGTGAAATGAGGCCCTAGCTACCACGTAGTTCCAATACCACATGGTGCATCTTCCCATGAGTGTCACTTTGTAGGTTTCTTTCAGAACCTGGGATGAACACCAGCTGATACATGTACCCATCAAATATTATTAAAAAATTATATACATGATGTACATATGTACATGTACACATAATGTAACAACAACAACAAAAAATGCAGTAAAAACTACAAAGACCACTTACCGCAGGACTGTCCATGTAGTATGCAAACTTGCGGTTGACGCTGTCCAGAATGAAGTAACGCCGGTAGAAGCTGCCACTCAGCTCCGACTCCTCAATGTTGAGGAATCCGCACAGCC